>JAVQJF010003885.1:0-68676 GCA_036023855.1 Gadopsis marmoratus
CCCCCCCCCCCCCCCCCCCCCCCCCGCCCCCCCCCCCCCCCCCCCCCCCCCCCCCCCCCCCCCCCCCCCCCCCCCCCCCCGAGTAGCAGAGCTCAGCTCTTCTACCCTGCGCCTCACCCCTGGGTGATACAGCTTCCTCTCCGGGAACAACAAACTCTCCTCAAATCACAACCCTCAGACGGACTGAACAACATCAGTGCATGACATTTCCCCCCCTAAAGCACAGAAAAGTCTTATTTTTAAAGTGGTGTAAAGGGGAATTAAACAAACACAGTGAGCATATGTTAATATGCACACATATGCGCCCTCTTTCTCACACACACACACACTTTCATCACAGATGCTGCTCTAGCTCTTGATCATTAAGGAATGCACCAACTGTTGGAGATAATGTGGTGCCAGCTTCCATTCTACTCCAGTCCTCCCCCTCCTTTCCACCTCCCTCCCAGGAGAGCTGCCGCTCCCTCACTTCTCCATCCCCTTCGCTGGGCCAGACAAGACCTGCCAAGTCCTCCAACAGGAGAGACTACAGCTGGAATGCACCGCTGTCCTCCCTGCCTTCCACCTGGGAGAGGTGAATAATGACCTGGATTAGTCTATAAAATAACTCTCAAACATCTTTCAGTGTTCTAACAGCGTGGACAAAACAGGCAACCAAAAATGGATTTGGTGAAAGCAGAGGAACTTTTGCGCAGGCGTGCTCGAGGAAAACCATAAATGAGTCAGATGTCTGGCTTTTTTCAAAGCACCCTTCGACAGCCTATTTTTCAGAAGAATTTAGATTAATAGGAAGAAAGCTATTTCAGATTCTAAATTGTCTGTCTGTTTTTTTCTGGAGAAATTAGAGATGCCAATGGAAACACTGGTTAGTATCAACACAATTACTGTCAGGTTATGACACAGAGAATGTCATAAATTGATACACACTGTATTCACCATAAAATAATAAATTACTTCTGAAATCACACTTTGCTGATTTCACTGGATTTGGAGTGCTGCTGGATTTGCAAGTGAAAGGCAAAGGTAATTATTTAAAACAGCTAGTGCAGAAAGTTCTCAGTGTGACAAAGACGTTTCTCTTGTCCTTTCAAAGTAGGACATCGCAAACTGGGGAATTTTCTAAAACAAGAGAAGAATCCAGTGAGTTTATTTTTATTTTCCTGTGGGGGCTCTTGAATCTCTCGCACCCCTACCCCTTCCATTTCTTTCCCTCCCCCCCCTCGAGATAAAATGCTCTGTGGCTGGGGAGCAGGCCATTCAGCTGGGATGAGAATGGAATGAAAACAATAGCCCTTATCAGGCTCTTATTTACATTTTCCCAGCGTCCCTGCAGTAGACAGCTTGGCTTGTCACCAAGCCCAGATCGCCCCACTGGACCCAGACCAACTTCCTCCAGCCCCAACGATTCCAATGGTCCCTATGGACCTCTTGCCTGGCACAGACCCCCTCTACTCTGCAGCTAGCAGAGATAGCAACATACAAGACAAAACTACTGGAGTGTGTGTCCAAGACGTGTTCCCATTGAGAGAGGAATGGTTTCTGGACTACTAAGTCCTTCTGGGTCTCATTGTCTCTTCTCTGGTGCTGCTGCTGTATAGCTGGAAAAATGCCCTGAACCCTTTCCTGAGATTTTTTTGAGAGTTTCCAAGTGGCACTCAGAATAAAGTGAATAGTCATCACTGATTTAATACTGCCAAATTCAATATGTGTTTCTCCTATCGGCGCTGTAATCTCTGGTATACAGCTTTCCTGTGCAGGTATTCTGTGATCTTATTGATGCGGGTGAACAGGCGCAGGGATTGAGACACCTAAAGCCGAGATGACTTGGCTAGATTAGGCTCGTTTTTTTCTTTTACTGTATTAAAAACAAAGCTAATGATCCTCATAAATCTTAACGAAGGAATGTTTCTAGGTTGATGTGTGACATAAACAAAGCTTTCAGCACCTGGCAGTCAGTGCTGCCAGAATATCATGTTCAGTATACAGCCACAGAAGTGAAGCTAAGAGGCAGTTTACCACTATCTGTCCTGACACCAACTGATTCCCTGACAGCACTGAAGGAACATTTCTTTCCCTCTCATATTTCATACAGTGTGCTCTCACTGCTTGTTGCTCTCTGGTGTTGAAATGCAACAGCTAATAATCTGAATACATTTTTTATTGTTCAATGCTGTAAGAAAAAATACTTTTATTAAATTTAGTGCTAGTTTGCTATAAATGCCTGTGGTTGAGGGGCGGAGGTAGTGTAAAGTCGTTTGTTAATTTATGTTTTTATTACAGCTCTAAACGGAGTAGTCCATTCAAACGATCATTGCAAACTGTAGAAAAGCTCGAATCAATGAGTGGAACACCAAACAGACAAATAAACACAGCTTCAAACAAATCAAACCGTGTCACTTTGGAATTGGATTGGACAGTAATAAAGCAGATCTTAAAAATTCACGACACACTAATTTTTTCAAATGGCTCTCCCAGATTGCCATGGAGATATGAAGTCCAGTGTGTGTATTAAAGTTTGCAAATATACCAGAACTGCTTGGGCAAAGGGGCCTTCTTCACTTTTACATATCAATGTTTTCATTCTCTAAAAGGTTTAATCTACTACATTTGTTCATGCAACAAAACACGGCATCATGTTTCAAAAGACAGTGGCTGCCTCGAAGCACAAAAATGGTTTGTTTCAACATGCAGCAATTGGTATTTTATTACCCTGTGTTGTCAGCAATGAAAGGTTTCAACTGTCTGCCACCACATTCTGATCCTCTCTGTGTGCTGTATTCCTCCCGGGAGAAAGATGATACTTGTGTTTGAGTGTTTGTTGTGTTGAAAAGCCGTTGGCAGAGAAAAGAGGACTATCTAGGAGAGTCAAATTAGCCATAAGTCATGGATAACAGACTAAGAGACCTCCCCTTTAGCATTGGCCTTGTATATCAGTTGTCCCAGCCTCAAGGTGAAACATGTAATTACCAAATCAATGATCAACTGACACTGACCATATAAATAATTTCCTCCCCAGAATGTAGAGGCCCGTACAGTGAGGCAAATAGGGAAACAATGCTATTTGCAGCAAGGAGGAGCCGAGTAATAGAGGAAATGGGGTTTAGAGGGGGTCTCTAAACAACCTTCAGCTTGAATGGAGCACATTTTTTACAATTTGCCATAATCCAGTTATAGCCAACCAAAACCAAAACCTCCATAGAACACTAAACTTGGCATTAGGGAGATATATGTAACTGCAGTAATGAAACTGAGAATGCACTATTCAATCAGAAATAAAGAGTAACTCGAAGCAGTGACATGAAATGAAAATAATTTCTTGTTACAATTTAAACATAGAATAGTTGCTCGAAATCCACAGTGTTAAAACTACATTTACACCAGACTGGAGGTGAAAAAGCTTATGTGTGGCCACAATAACAATAATAACATAATAACAATCCATAATGTGTATGAAATAGTATGAAAATATTATATATGCAATTTGTTGAAAATGTCTTTTATAGAAAGTGAGGATGGGTTTAGGGTTTTAGAGCCCTAGAGATGGTGGGAAACAAAGATGTTTGGCCGACATCATGTCCTGCATATGTTTACAATAAATGCTGAATGTTGGTAAAAATGTGTGAGAAATAAAAAAATAAACTTTTTTCCTTTGGGATCCTGTCAAGGAAATTTAGCTTTAATGTGTAATATAATATGTTGATGATTGTAGCCTGGTGATGCTCAGCTAAAAGGTCTAATGAAGTAAGCAATGGGATGAGTAATATCCACTCTTACTTAGTTTGAAAAGGACACAAATCACTGTTATTTTGCACTGATTTATACAGTCATCATTTATGCATTAATGACTCCTCTATATGATATTAGTGCATTTGATTTACTTCATTATATTGACTGCATCATGTGATTACACATGTAAAAACTGTCGAAATTAAAATAATAAATAAAGATGAACTGGAATGTCTTAAATAGCTTCATTCAGTCTTAGATACAGTATATTTCTTTAATTCAGGCATAAATTTCTATCTCGGAGATAAAAAATCTCAGAATCTCAGTCAGACAATGATAGGCTGACGTCTAATTTCCTATCCACTCTGCACTGCACGGGAAACAAATCAAAAGTCGAGATTGATAAAAAATAAAAAAAATAACTGTGACACACTCCAAGGAGTCCTTTGAATATCTTAATCACAGACACACTAAAAACAAGACCCCATCATCACACCAAATAAAACATAATAATTACAAGAGGCAGGCAGGGAAGTGAAATGCAGAGAGAAAACATGTTTTTGTCATTCAGCCGGTAGTCCCTGAGACAACAGCTGTTGGATGCTGCAAATACTCCTGAAGTCTCCATAATCATGGCGTTATTGAAGTGAGGACAAAAAGGGCACTAATTGCAAGGGAGCAATCGGAACGCAATAGGTTACACACCCGGGTGATGCCGCACAATGCAAACGCTAAAGAGGGAACTGGGGGGGAAAAAAATAACATTCTGAGCATAACAGTGCGTTGTCGCTCATTTTCAGGCAATTACCTTTCCTCGTTGTCAACAGTTTTAATAACCTCTACCATTTCCAGAAGACTTTTTGGTGCAGTTAAATAATTCCAGCTTTTTAATATGTAATTACTAGTGTTGGCATGCATAAATAAAAAGGTCCAGGCAAGTCAGTGTATTGTGGAGCACCTGCACCTCGTGGTGGGCTTTCTTTAACTGACACCTAATCATTATTCCACTTGGTGAGCATCTCTGTTAGTCACCTTCAGACTATCCCATTTGGTCATGTAAACAGTTGCTATAAATATATTGTAGGTAACCTGGATGAAATGTGCTTCACCCGAAATTCTGATACATCTCATTCCTTGCTTCTTTATTTCCTTCCATCACAATATTCTTACTTCTTATTGTATCTTCTTTCCCTCATCATGGTGTCATCACATCTCGCCTATCTAAATGCCTGTTTGCGTGAAGTGCCAACATTAGTTGTATTTGTTTAGTATCCAGAAGGGGTCATGGGTCAATTGTAGTTTTTCTTGATACGTCAAAGGTCTTTTCATGAATAGGAGTTTAAAAAGCTCCTTTGTGGAAGCTGAGCTCCATGCTGATAATGGATCGACACTCTTATACATGGTGGTTACCATATTTTGTAGTCAAGGAATAAATTTAATTCAATGGTGCTAAAGGTTGTAGAGTTAAATGCTAAATGGATCGAAAGTCCTCGACACGTGCAACCACAGGTCAAAACTGTTACACACTTTTACACAATTTTAAGTGGGAAAATGAGATGCAATTTGCAGGTAACTTATTACTAACTAATTATTTGATTATTTGAGCTTTATCCTCGGGCAGCTAAACATGCTGGCCTATGTGACCAGGAAGTTCTCCCTCATCCCTCGCCTTTATCTGTACTGACCAGCGTGTTAATCCCACAGCGTTGACCTGGCCATTCTGAGAAGACGTATACACACACAGCACCCTGACCTCTCTAAATAGGACACGTGTCTATCAAGCATATATGAATCAACCATCCCCAAGAGGCTTCACCTCCTGAGCTGAGCAGCAGGTGACCTCTCCCAATCCATTTTACTGCGGCACTCTGTGGCAATCAGGCTTGAATTATTAAAGTGAGCAGTGAGCAATGATCAATTCATTGTGGCCCTTGCTTGCAGACTGCCCGGCCGCACTTCAGTAGAAATGACATTGAGAACACTTGAGTATGCTTCCAGACAATGCACATAAATGTGAAATATGTCAGACCCAATATGTCAATAATCATAACTGTACAGGCTGAGGCCATGTCCAGGCTAATCCTACAGAAATGCTGTTAGATGATGGGGTGAGCAGGACTCAGCGCAGTGATTCCTTTCAAATGCTTTTTGAGAGAAAGACTGGGAGACATTGAGGGGCAGACAAGAGGCTAGTGTGCTACATGCTGAGGAGTGCTGTGCATTACCAACTTCTCCACCTTACTTCCCTCGAGAAGGACTTTGGTATTAATGTTTGTAATAAATATTCTGTGCGTATTTTGAACCATACCTTGAAAAAAAGCTTCTGAAGACTTGGCATGGGCCAGAAAAAGTCAAGATTCAATGTGAAATTGCAGCCTTTAACTCGCCCCTTATCTCCACAAATTAGAGGGGGGGACAAAGGCAAGTTGAAAGAGAGACAACGCAAGTAAAGTATGCATCTCAAGGAACCTGGAAGTAGGAGGGGGGGCAAGGGGAAAGAAATCCAATCAAAACTTCGTGAGGAGCAGATGAGGAGCCAAGATAAACCAGTACTCAGAGCCCCCAAAACTGCAATCTCCCCTTAAGCTGGAGAGTGGCAGCTGGCAGAACAGCTGGTGAATAGGATTAATGTCAGAAGAATGAAATAAAACTCAACATATGTCCGAGCCTGAGGTGTTGGGACTGTGCGTGATTGTGCCCCCGATGGATGCCATGTGTGCATCTGGAAGGAGCTGCTGTGCTGCTCCGCTCTCTACCCCACAAGGTCACTTTTAAGAACTAGGACCATTAAATGTTTGGATAGCAGAATGAACTTTTCATCCCCCCCCCCCATATTTGCTTTAAAGCCTCTATTCAGGCAGCAGAGGGAGTCTTTTGAACACGGCTATCAATACAATGCACCCTACAATTCATCAGGGAAACAAACAATTGCTAATTTGATTAAATTAAGGAAGACCAAATCGTACTTGTAAAAAGGGCCAGACAAGGTTAAAGAGAAGTGGAGGTTTTATTAAAATGAAGCAAGATAAAACACAATTTATTTCAATCCTGTGTAGGTTTTTTTTTACACAATTGTTTGCAATGTAATAACAATCAGCCTAATAAAGACTTTAATAAAGCATAGTACCTTTAAATATCTCAAGTGCGACATTGGTTTTTTTCATTTTTTTTTACTAGATAATAGAGGAAGAAATCCAAAACAGACAGGCAGTAAGAAATAAAAAAAAAGACAAAGATGAGCATGCATGTGTTTGGTTTAGAAAGAATAAGTAGTACTTCTGAAATCTCATCCGATGCTGATGAGGGGATCAGCACTTGTGAAGACGAACATTACAGGGAGAAAATATGTGGACTTGATTTCAATTTATAATTTCCATTTGATGTCGGTAATCATTAGGGTCCACACACTGTAATAAATTATAATAATTTCACACAAAAATTAAATTACTGGGTACCTTGCATTGGAGGGATTTTTTTTTTGGGTACACTGCAATTTAACTGTCAGATATAAACTTGCCTGCTAATCAATGCTCGAAAACATTCACATTTATTCATCTATGTTAAATTAATAGATGTGTGAAACGTGGAGTACTGTGATCATGGCTGTTCAGTGTGATTTAGTAAATTAATGGGTGACTCTACAATGACAAAAAGAGACTAATAGGATCCACATGAATGCTTTACAATTTGCAGTGAAGCCAAGTGTCTGGTATAGACATCGAAACTTTATTTCATCATAAACGCTGGACGGCAGCGTTGCGCTTCATAGACTGAACCACAAGATGAGATATTAAAAAAGTGCAAATTACAAGAATAAGCAGGGTAATATACTGTACTTTTGGTAATACAGCATACTGTAAATGTGTGGAATTTTGCTAAAGTGTGTGTGCAAATATCCTACAACTGTATACTATATTCTAATTTCAGTTTAAGCAAGTGACAAATGTTGAGGGGGGGGAAATCCATTATTTATTTCGACTTCTGCAGTTTGGCTTTCTCATTTTCAAATAGTAATTAAGGTCCTTTATTGAATCTCGCAGCCAATTTTGTTTACTAAGATGCCAGAGTTCTTTATGCACACACACTGCTTACTGGACTGTGAGACCAAAGGCCACTATATTTAGATGATGAAAAAGAAAAAAGATAAGCATGCAAACAACACAACACACTTACTATTCAAAGGTTTCAAGAATTAGTAGACGCCTTTTTGTAGTCTTTTGTAACATTGTGGCCTTGTCATCGTACCAGAATTAACCTTTTTTTTTATCAACACAAGAACCGAACAAATAAAATTCATTAGAAAGTTAAAAATGAATGTTAGTTCACTGTACTGCTCTGATTCTTGCCTTTCCACTGCCACTACCATTTGCACTTGTAACAGTTAAGCATTCCAATTCCTTGAAAACGTCCCCATTCATTTGCCCAGAGCTAAGTGTCTCAAAGTGCTGCTGTTCAAGTTGCTTCAGCAACAATAGAAGCTGTATTTTTCTTTTCAATCGGCCCCTTCCTTTTCTGTGGGATACAGAGCCGAACGGACTGAGACATGCTGGCTGAAGATGGAGAAATGTGCTTCTCATGAGCGACTGAGCCCATTGGTCTAGCTCACAATGGGGAGGCTAACAACAAGCTTACAGTATTGGCTTTGTCGAGCAAAGTGCCACCCACCCAGAAAGATATATGGCAAAGAGGAAGATGAGGTGTGCAGTAAAGGGGGTGTAGGAAGTAAACTGATTGTAAAAAGTCTAACAACCCAGTGTCCTTTTTCCAATATTATTCTAATTGGGACAAGAATAACAAAACGTCTGCCCCAACAAATCATTCATCCTAATTTCAGATAATAAGGAATCGATTGAACTCCATGATGTGCAATTGACGATGTGGTCCGACCGGAGCGGAATTAAAATATTATTCTGGAGGTACTTCCAAAGAGAGATGACGTTCGTCAAATAATTATAATCATTGGCACTCAGGCTTTGCAGTGCAATAAAACACATTTCTATTCGTTTCTTCTGACATCCTCATCTTGTCTCCTGGCGCATGTAATGTTATTGAACAAGGAGAAAGAAAAAGCATTGAGTGGGAGGAAACATCTGTTTCATCACTGCTGATTAAATAGTCTCTTTGTTCAAGAGGCAACCATCAATGTTTGGTGAAAGACATTCATCCTTGCTGTTTGGGAAAAACAATGAAAATCTACACTACTTGTCATGTTTGATTCTGTCAAGGCGGATCTCTTAGCTGGATGGCTGACATACGTCTGACTTACAGAACAAGTCTGCAATGTGCTCTGAAATCATTAGCGGGCCACAGAGACTGTCTGTGCCCGGGGTGTGAGTTACACTCACACTATTTTGATCCTTGGTCAGATGACACCGGCTCTTTTGTCAAGTTATGTGTGGAGAATGCTTGGGAGCTGAATGCCACAGTTAGGACAGTGATACTGAGCTGGCACACAAGCCTCCCAGTGTAACCCTACTGAAGACACACGCACACACATACACACACACAGCAGAACACATGTGCCCTCCCTCTGCACCCCATCCCATTGTGGAATAGCCCCTGATCTCCCCATTTCTGACCGCCTCAACCCCTCCTCCTCCACTGTCCTGACAATATGAAGTTTGTATGTCCCTTTTCACATTCCTTTCAACCACAAAACCGGGCTGTTATTTCCCAATTCTTGGCTTCACTGGCCAATGACAGATATAGTAGCATTAATGGCTTCTCCCTTCTTACATGTCAGTGTTTCACCATCTCTGTGCCCGTCCGAATACTGCGGTGTCACATAAAACAGTCAGGCCATTGCAAACTGCTGATGATGATTGTTTTTTCTAACAGCAAATATAAATATTTTACAAATTGCAAATGTACAAGCAGTGATGTCACTGACCAGACATACCTCCAACCAGTGTGTGGGTGTATGAGTATGTAAAGACAAACAAGCCTCTGTGCAACCCTGGCTGTGATTTGTCTCTCAGAGACACCCGTTTCCTCCTATCAAGGGGTTCCTGTGCAGCCAGTAAGCCAGGATCACAATGGGAGTTTTGTGCTGCATGGGTGCAGGGGGACACGCTCAACAGCTGAAACCCGGGAAGATGGCCCCTGGAATGCTCCACAGCAGTTGCTACTGTTGACTAATCGGAATATGAGAACTGGGGAAGGTGATCTTGAATGCAAAGAATGGCACATTGAAGAAGCAGCTGCTTGTTTTGTCATCTGAATGACCAAGACAGCAGAAAGGGTTCCCGTTTTGAAAGGGGCAACAAAATCTATATCTTAGCTTGTGTAAAGTGAAACCTGTGTCGGTCTCCATCGTCCCATGGGGACGAGGCTGTGTTATGTGAGGGCTCTGTTTTGGAACAGATAGTAAATACATAATTCAGCAGAGGACCAGGCACTCTGTGCTCCCTATTCCCCTCATACAGCCACTCCATTTAGCCCTGGGCCCTGATCTCAACCTGGCAGAGGAGCAACTTTGTCACTGGAGAGTTAGATGGGGTGGGAGACAAAAATCATAGGAGGATGTAAAATGTTAATCTGGATCAGGTAAGGTTGACAAGATGATAGGGAAGACATAGAAAAGGGGAGAGAAAAAGGAAAGGAGAAGAGGAAAAGCAAAAGCTGAACAAGAAGGGAGGATGGGAAGGTGAGATTAGGGAGGAGTGAGGGGCTTTTTTGTGAAAGTTCACATGTCAGGCTGGCAGGCTGCCCGCGGCATACAGCCGAAAAATCTATTTAACGTCTGCTTCACAGGGTGACAAGAGGGTTGATTGGCAGAGAGCAGAGAGCTGCTTTTGATCATGTGTCCTAACAAGCGATTCCAGCTCATGTCTCTTCAGCCTGAACAGATCTACATTACCTATTCAAACAAAAGTGACAGACCAGAGCACTGCTCCGCTGGGCTGGTGCACCATGCCACAGGCCAAGAGAGAACACACACACACACACAGGAAGGCCCCCACTGACACATACAGTATACAGTATGCAAGCACACACACACAACTATATTGGCTATTTGATCAAATAGATTACTTGTATCAAGATAAGTAGCTTGCTGAAATCATATTGAAAGAATAAGGAACAGATTATTAAAGAAGGTGGGCACACAGCCCACCGGAGAGACGCTGGTGCTTGACTGATGTTTGGCCTGTGTGTGTCCTGCCAGGAAGGTCAAGGCCTTACAGTGTCCGGTAGGATGCTGCACTAAGAGGCAGCGTAGAGATATGTGTGAAGAATGCCTCGAAATCCGCAACCAAGGCAACTAGATTTCCAGCCCTCATTGCATATGCATGGAGTCAGAGGCTCATGCTCAGATCATTATAACAAAGATTCCTATTAATTAGGTGGGATAAAGCAGAACCAGATGACATGGCAGCTGGGATGAGAGGAGAGGGGAGAAGGGAGGGAACTAAAAGAGGAGGAGAGAAAGTGCATCAGTCTGTTTGGGGGGAGGGAAGTAATGTATAATCCAGACTGCATTATACATACAGTAATATACCTTTAGAAAATCTTTCAAAAAAATATCTTTAATGCTACATTTAAACTAAATGCCATTTCCAAAAAATAAATGTGTTGGTGCTATTAAGCACCTGCAACCAATTTCCTGTGCGCTTCTGTTTGGAGTCAGCAGGAGCTGTGACACTGACGGGGGGACAGTGTTACAGCAGAGTCAAGAGTTCATCAGTGCTTAATCAGACCACAGTCTTAGAGCCGATCCCATTCTCTTCCAATGCTTTCACCCGTCCCTGAATCTCATTACATGGCCTGTTGTAATAGAGGATAATGACCTGGGGCTACGCACACAATGCTGATCACTCCCCCACACTCAACCTACTGCACAGTCATTATGCAGCGATAATACACAACCTCGCCGGGGGGATAACACTTATAAATAGAGCAGAGGTGATAAAGGCAGAGGGAGAGGAAGAAAGGTCTAAGTGATAAGGAACACATACAGTACACACATATAGCCCCATGCCCGAACACAGTTAGTTCACAGGGGCACACCATGTTGAGCTGTTTTATGTCACAAACAATGCCGCTGTAATAGAGGAACTGTTTTCTCAGTAGCCATTATGTATCCTTCTACCCGAGATTAAAAAGGGGCCACAGTTTGGCTGAATGGTGGTATGGCTCCCCTTTGCTAAGATAATTAGCCATGACACTATCAAAGGGCTCCAGGTGTTGAGTATTCTGCTTGAGCATCTACTGTATCCACACTGACTGGTCTAAAAGGGAAATGGTATTAAGGAAGGGCATCATCTTCCTGTGTTTTTTTTTTTTTTTGTTTCTTTTTTACTTATAGTAAGTCTTAATATATTTGAATCTGTCTGCGTGCATGAGAGCTGGAAAAAGGTTAGGTTAGGTCATTGATAGTTATAGATTTATAGCTATAGATTATATGTGAATAGTCTCGGCTGTCAGTTTAACAGCTGTGTCAAATGTGCTCAGACCACACCTGTTCACTGGCTCGATGGCCCTGGATCACATACAGCACTGTTCTCTCAACTGCATCCAGGGAACTGAGCCACAACGGTATACTGCGATCCTGGGTACCATAGCTATTGTAGTCAACAGTGAAGTGGTTGAGAAAGGTTGACTTAACTAATAAGAAACTAACACTGAAGGATAGATTTGTACAGGAAAGAGCTCAACTGAAACGATTTAAAAGTGACTAAGTATATTGGCTTGAGAGGGGGGGAACACTCTTTTTTTGTTTGTTTGTTTGGTTTCCATAATGCACAGCTCTCATTTATACAGTTTCTTTACTCACCAGACCAAAAAGAAAGAATGAGACCCCTCCCCCCCATCTCAGCACACCACTCAATAACACAAAGATGACAAAAGATACATTACTGCATCCAATTCAGTGCTGGTTTTACTGGCAACGACTCAACAAGCAGATACTCAGCCCAGGAAAATCCCTAAAAGCCAAGACAGGAAGCTTAAACCCAATTACCCGTCCTTGTCTTGGGGACGATCATAAAGACTCAACACACAAAGTATTTCTGTGTTGACTTGCACAGTATTGATTCATACTTTAGTGCATTATATAAAACTGTTCTAATTGCATGTGAATCAAATCAAGGTCACCTTGGGTTTTTATAATGGTGGCTATTTTTCTTTTTCCCCCTAATACTTTATACTGACATTTTTAACTCTTGACAAGTGCTGTCTGGAGACCTATCCATAAATAATGCATTTACAATACCTAGTAAATAAACATGGGGCACAATCGTTAGCCCTGCTGGCAACTGGGCCTAATAGAGCTTTTACAGCAAAGGTGACTATTCAGCTAAATGCGGTGCTTGCTGCTGGGAGGACATTTTCATTCATTAGCACAGTCACAAGCACTTAAAGCACTTTAAGGACCAGAAATGGAGAGGAAGGGTGGAAGGATAGAGAGGGTGAAAGGGTACAAAGATATAGAGATGGAAGAATGGAGCAGTGATACCTATAATACTGAGAGTGCCTCTATTCTAGTTTTAGTTAAATTTTTACTGAAAAGGTGAGATATCATGCTATTCTGCCATCACTACAATACCATTTCATTTGAAAACCTCAATAGTAAGAAGCACCAGAACAGCTAATAAAGACAGTCAACAATGTTTGGATACCATTGCCAGGAAGCTTTTCAACCCAAAGCTTACAACGACGTTAATATCACTTTAAGTGGGACTTTATGTTCCATGTGTTAGCAATGTAGTGTGTAAAAAGTGATAGACCATTTGATTTTCCTCTTGAGGTCACCGCGTTTATCCTCAGTCCATCAGGACAATGAACTATCTTGACCAGGCAAGGAAGCCCAGGGAAGAATGGTAGCAGATGGTGAAGAGTCTCTGAGGACCTCAGTGATCCCGATCATGCAGGCACCAAAGCAGCACAATTAGACACAACAGTTGCCATACTTAGATAAGCGATATATTTAGCTCATCTGTTGCTTGTGCCACATTAGCAACATCATTAAGACAACAATTGGCTTCTCCAACCTTCTTGTATGCTGTGTAGTAGGTTCCTTTTCCAACTGTCTCTCTCCATGAACAAAGACATGAGATTATGATTTCTCAAAGCTTTCTGTGAGGTTTTCCTCTGGCAGTTTCTAAGAGTCCCTCTCCCTTCATTTTACAGTAATCACTGATCATCACCACTGAGGCTTCCTCAAGTGCTCTCAAGAACAGAGTATCGCTCCGTTTCTGCAGCTTGGGGACAGCATACTGAACTTTGTGAGGCTCTTGTCTTCTGCTGTGTTCCCTGCTCAGAAACTAATTTCCTCCAACAAGGGAGTTTATTTAGGTGGCGATGATAAACAGCGCATGAGGCAGACCAAGTCTCTATTATTAACAGGAGATTAAAACAGCTGTATGGCACTCTAAAACACCCTCTCCTGCCTGCGCAAACATACGGCCCTGGATTACAAGCTGCACTTGACCATTTAAATTACTGCAACAACCAGCCTTCACCAGCTGGGGCTCATTACCATAATGCCCACCGTCGCTACAGAGAGCACTGACGATCCTGCACTGAGAATCAGCTCCACAAGAAACAAGACACATAAGAAATATATTCTTACCTTTGGGTAAAACAAGGAAGAAGTAGCAGGACCACTTCTTTTTTTTTTTCAACTGACCAAAATCTGTCCTATAAGATGGCCTGGGATCAGTTCCAGATCTAAGCCCAGTGTCAAGAAGACCACTTGCAGGAATACTGCATATTCATAATATTCATGTATGTTGATGTAGAAGAAAACTAGAGCATTCAGAAGCCCGGAAAAAAACATGAAAACTCCTCACAGATGCGAATGTATGTGCTGTATAATGAGTATTAATTATGACATTCATAAGTGACTTTTGCATTTGGTTTTATTCTTTTTTGCTAAATTGCCAATATCAGTCGTCATTAATAATATAAAAGCTATTGATTACAGCATAAATAATTAAAGGTCATACATCTGCAAAAGTCTTAATTGGTATAAAGATTAAAAGAAATGCTGGCATGCTTATGTGCACCAGCATGTTTTTTGTGTTTAATGCTTCAAATGCATCTTGACCTGTGTTGGTTATTTTGATCCATTTCAATAATCCATACTTTTCAAATCTCCAATTTATCAGTGTTCAGATGAATAACGACTGATTGTTCCATCTTTTATTATCTAAACGACACCACAAATAATCAGTCCCCATGTTAGGATGTGGCTAAATGATTATCTGGCGAGAGGCCTGCGATGCGCTGATACAAAGATCACCAAACGAACACTTAAAAAAGAAGTGGCAAATTATTTTTAGGCTAACAGAGGTCTAATTTATTCATCTGATGAAGTGCTTAAGCTAAGAGCTCCCCAGACACTGAATGAGACACATGCATTCCCAAGGGGGTTTAACATTTGATTGGATGTAGTTATATTACTACAGCCCTAATTAAGAAGGGGGATGTGTTTCAGCAGCTCTTTCAAATATTTGTTTTTCCGCCATACTATTGATAGACTGCAGGCTGTGGGAGGAAGAGCCGAACAGGGTGAAACAGCGTGCAGATATGACGTAGACTTAACACACAGTCTTATCGCAGAAAATGGAATTTCTTTTTCTCTGTAATTGTAGGAAAATAAAAACTCTGAAATCTTCACGGCGTGTTGGCAAGAAGGGCTTGGGTTGTTTGTGGGAAGTGAACTTTGATGAATACCTGTGCTGAGTGAAAAGTGTTCTGTGTAGCAAAATAAAAAGAGGTAATGTTCCTGGCATCAGGTCAGCACTATGAGTTTTATAGTCAAAGAGTTTGCCTTGGCACGGAAGAAGACCACACTTGTGCTGAGGTGCACTGCCACACAGTCTTTGTCACATTGGAAGAGGTTCAGAACAAACTGGAAACACTGTAACGTCAGTATTCCCAGCTTGTGTGTGCCCGCATGAGTTTGTGAGACGGAGAGATACAAGAGAAAAGAGGCAGACAGACGGGAAGCTAGAAAATTACAGAAGGAAAGAGGGAAAATGTGGGAAGCACTTGAGGAAGAAAAAGGTATTCCTACGCCCATAGCCCAAACACACACACACACACACACAGGGAGTCTTACCGTCTTGCTCTGTCTTTGTCATCTCCTCCAGCTTCTTCTGCTTCAGCGTGTCCACTACGTCTGCCAGGCTTCCTTTGCGGCGCTCTGGAGTTCCAAACGCTGATCCGCTCAGCAGGTCACTTCGCTCCCGGGCCCCCTCCTCCGGCTTGTGTGGGGAAGTGGAATTGTTCCGGAAGGAGTACAGGGAACATACTTTATTGCTGTCAGATTCCTGTAAGACAAACAAAAGTTGGGAGGGGTAGCAACAAGGGATGCGATTTGTATTAAATGAGTGTGTTTCGGTGTTCCGTCAGGGCCTCCATTCGGGCTTTGTGACAGCTTTTCATTCAAATGCAGTGATTGCTAGGTTTCTGCAGCTCAGCAGCGATTTGGCCATATCAAATGGTTCCTCTCTGGCTGTCTTACAGCAACTTCTGTCTCTTCAACAGAGCTAGCTGAGCTGGTAAATGAGATATGACAGGTGAAAAACGATGAGATGAAATGATGACGTACACTTTCATAGGGCATATCCATAATGTGCTCAGGCTTTACTTTTCATCTGCAGAAACTACACAGAGAAACCTCCCAACTGTAATTTCTCAAATTGCTTTTGAGTGTGCATTTGTGTTAGGGTGACTGCTGTGTAATTTGTTCATTTTCTAGTGGAGACCTATTCTCAGCTGAGTGCCTCGGGCCATCGTAAATCCGTGTCCTGTCTCAAGCTGTTGTTGTTTTTCAGTCCCACCTGTGTATGGTTTAGTATTTAACTAAGGGTCCTGTCTCTGGCTGACTGGCTGAGTGCTCCCTGTGCACAAACAGAGACATGAAGGAAATGGGGAGAAGCTTGAGGGGGGAGAGAGAGAAGGAGAGAATACTCAGCTTAGTCAGCACACAAACCATGGCTGAGGGTTGTGTCTGACAGAAGGTGGTGTTAATTATGGTTTGTGGAGTCTGAGAAAGCAGAAGGTATGCAAGCAGCCAGGACTTTGCTGCCTTTATCGGGGGAACACTTAGCTCTGATTTAAACTTCGGCCCTCATAGGGAAGAGAATAAACATGGCATACATCTGTATTCAACACGTACTGTCTATCATGGAGAAGTGAGCTTTAATCACCAGCAGTGTGATAACCGAGTGTAATACAGCAATGACAGAACCATGTCTAGAGCCACTGACGATCCTAAATTAAAAGTCAGGAATGCGGTGAACTGGGCAGGAATGTGGACTGTGCCAGATTCTCATCCCTATGTTGCATGTCGAGCTCCAGGCAGAGTTGCCGTGATGTGTAGGGTGTTCTGGTACCAAGCGCCAGGGTGGCACGACCTACCGGCCTACTCTGCACCTCCCAGCCCTGTGTTGGATGATTATGCAGCGTGGCAGAGACAGTGGAGAGTGCTTGAGGGGAGTGGAGCAGTGCTGGGTTAATCAGCTGGCACCGGTTCAGGGCACAGCCCACACAGACGCATGGCACAGCAGTGGAGTCAGGTAATCAGCAAAGGCAACACTCTCATTCCTTTTCGCCTTATGCCTTTCCCTTTTCTTCTCTCTCTCTCTCTCTCTCTCTCTCTCTCTCTCTCTCTCTCCCTGTCGTCCTCCATTTTACCGTGCCTCTCTTTTCTGTGTTGCTCATCTTGTCTTTTTACTCTCTTTTTGCATGCTTCCCTTCACTTACTCTTTTAACCCATTATTCCTTTTAAGTAACATAATAAATCCAAAAATGTCTACACTCCTAACAGAGCACAATATCAGTTGAGACTGTTCTTAAAACACAATATAAAGGCTATAGAAGGCAATAACATAGAAATGCTCAAACGTTCATCCTTTGACATTTATAATAGCCACCGTCCACCCATTCATGATGGCATGAACTCAAATCAAACTCCTTTAGCTGTTTTTCACCTTTTATAACCCTTTTGTCTTTTTTGTGGTTGCTTTAATGGCTGCTAGCCGTGTTTACTTCAATAAAAGATCACATTTTGATCTATATTTTGTAGAACGGTGTTGACTGAACTGGTGATTGTTGTCTTTTATTTGTTTTGCTCCATCTTTTCATTTTCCAAATTTTGTTTTACGGTCTGTTTTTTCTTTTTTTCTCTCTTTTTTTAAACGTTTGACTCATTTAGGACTGATAGACATTTTGTCATTGACATTTTGTTGCCATTTTTGTGTGGCACTTTGTAAACAGTATTTTACACAGGGTGTTTATACAGTATAAATATGTTTTTAGTAGTATTATGGTATTTATAATTTTGATTAAATATTATTTGTATTTCTTAACTGTTTATATGGGTTTTTACCTCCACAACATAAAACATCATGAAAGCTAAAATCCTGTTGCTGACATCCCGTAACGTGCCACAGAGAGAGACGACACCTGAGCAGTTCTTTGCCTGTCAATTACCTACACTGTCAGCATACACACCCTTAGCATCATGAGTAGCAGCCTGCTACAGAGGCTATGCACGCGTCTGTTTGTGTGTGTGTGTGTGTGTGCTGCAATGCTGAGGTGTTGAGGGTCTCAGGAGCCAACTGCAGCGCTACTTCAGCGGCCCTCTGGGTCTCTTTACCACAGACCCGTCTGTCACAGACAACCACCTGCCTCCCGTGTTCTATAGCACGCAAGTGCCTGTGCTCTTCTTCGCTCCGCTCACATCAAAGCAGCGCCGCACTTAGCATGTACAGCGTTTGGGGTCTGGCTGCAGATGTAGCTTGTGCACAACAAGAAAAACAATACACGTGCACCGAGGACAAGACATGTTTCTTTAATAGCAACAAGAATGCAGACTATTGGAACGGGATAAGGCTACATTCCCTTCCATCGGTCATGATGTCATCTTATGTGCCATTCACATTATTCAAGGGAGAGTTAGAGGTCCCCTGTTTAACCTAAGAATAGCTGATGGTTTAGTGTTTGGCAGAGATGCCCATCTGAAGACCCCAGAACCCCAGAGGATTCACAGCATTAGGGCACCCATGGGTCTGGAGCTAGGGATAGAATATTGGCTGAGCTTCTTTGTACAAGCAAGGAACAATGAGTGCCTGCTGAATCTGGATCTTGAATACCCAAGGAAGAACAGTAAGACAGTAGTGCACACTCATAGTTTTGAAATTTACTAGGTTTTCTCTACTTTTAATTTATGCTTCTTCCCCACAACTATTCAGTTTTCTTTTATTCCATTCTTAACATAGAATAAGAATGAAAAAGGATTAGCATTGAAACTGAACAAATGTGGCAAACCTTAGCAAACTTTACTTTGATTTGAAGGCATTCTCAGAATCTTCAGAGTTACCTGAATACTATGCTTCTACTATTAATCCACAGTAATTGTAATTCTCAGTCTGAATGTATTATGTATGTATTATGGTTTAGAGTAGTTTAGAGTTACCGACCAATGATAACATATTCTTTAATGTGACTAAAACTAGCAAAAATAAAGCTGAACATGATGCTCACTGTGAACTCTAACACACTATCGAATGCTTTGGTAAATTGTAAGCCCCAATGTTAAGTATGCATGACCTGTAGGATAAAAGGATAAAATCAATATGGTCCTTTTTCCAGTTTACCTTACGAAGATGTTTAGTGGAAATGTGACAGACCTTTGAAATGTCTGGAATTAGTGGTGATCCAGCATCAGCATGGGATCAATTCAGTTTTTTTTGCATGCATGTAGTATGTCGACATGTCTCACCATGCGCTGTTGGGCTGACACCAGGCTGTCCCAGTCGCTCTCTGGTGGTACACTGCTGAGCGGCTGCATTTCATCAGGATGGGTTTTTCCATGGAGCAGACTGTGCAGTGGCAGCTGCGGTGTGCCATGGGCCTCTGCGCTCTCCTCTTTCTCCCAAGACAAGTGCTCCTGACTCAGGGCATCATCCCCATCAACCACAGAGGCGAAAGGAGACGTGGCTTGCTTGGAAGACATGACTCTGCTGTGGAGCAAGAAAAGCAGAAGAGTCAAGAAAAAGAAACAATATTGCTGTTTCCTTGAGTATTTCATGGACGACTGGCTGTGACTGCGCATGGCTGTAACTGGGTTTATAAGTGGTGCACCTGAGCAGATAATGCTGAATGGACTCAATGCTCCACCTGACTGCCGCCTGTATCTGCTCTGGCCTGTGGAGTTTGGATCAGGCCATGGGTTCCCTAATCCTTTGTTTAATGCAGATGGATGGCTTGATCTAGGGATGGAACTGTGCCTGCTTGGCCCAAACCCCAAGACAGTTACTCAGGCAGTAGGTCATCCAGGCAGTGGGACAGATAAAAAGTAAAGAAAAACTCACAAATAACTCCTGGGACACAGAGATGTAAAACAAGGTTGCTATTTTTTTATTTCTGTGCTACCTGAGTAATCTCCTTTATCTTTCATGTTGATTTGATTTTCTCCTTGAAGCATCTTAGAATTCTTTTTTTCTCAGTTGATTTCACTTCGAAGCAATCAAATACAAACAAAAACCAGCCTCTTCATCTTTTGTTTCCACTCGTCATATTAGGAAATTATTAACATTTTGGTGTGACAGTGTTCCCTCAGGCCAACAAATCCTACTTAAGCAGCTTAAAAATCAAAAGCTAACAGTGGAGAACTAAATTCACAAATCTGTCACATGCTTTCATGAATATTACAGTGAAGAGTGTACTTGACATATCAGGTGCAAAGGAAACTCATGTTAATTCTAATTTGAATTTTTTTTCCTTTTTTCTTTTTTACAGCCCAACTCTTTTCGGTGCAGAATTTATACAACCATTTTCGCTTTTTCTCACAATTAATGAGGCCGCACTCATGCTGTGTGCTACAATGAATGAAATTAAACACTGTGCCAGCAAATCTAATTATGCATTTTCTATTACATTAAAAAGGGGATAATATGGCCTTCCTACTGATGTGAAGTGGAGAGAAGGAGCTGGAGCATATTTAACTACTAATCTGCTTTTCCCCAAGCTGTTGTTCTGTTTATTTTTCTCAAATACAGGATATTGACCATTGAAACTAGAATGTTACTACGTATGGCTCAATCTTCTCTAAAGGATGAGTGTATGTGTGCATGAGAGGAAGAAGAAAGATCACTTGGTGGTGTGAAGGTATGGGCCTGTGTTTGTATGTGGCAAAATGCTCAGGGGTAACTCTTGTAGTACATTTGATCACTGATCACCATCTGCCCCGTTCTCCTGCTCTATCCACAGGGGTCAGTGTGACAGCACTTTACTTCCACCCTCAGCTTGCCTGGGGAGTTTGAGAGGGGGTGTGGGGGGGCTCTCAAGGTTGAGGCAGGCTGTAGTGCGATGGTGTCCTTGCACTCTCTGCCGAGAGACAGTGAAGGATAGGCTCCATTTAAGAAAGGCTTTTTTTAACAAGGTTTTTAGGATCTAATAGTTCTTGGTCTTAATCAAGGAAGTCTGTCAAATGAGGCGCATTGTGCATGGGCACATAGTGTTGAATTATTATCTGTGGATATTCTAGGCAAGATTATTTTTATTGTGTCTCTCAAAACAAAGGCAATTGAAAGTGCTTTACAAAAGGCATAAAGCAACATTTAAAAAGACAAGAAGAGGGAAAATACAACAAATCAGAAGAGGACAAAATCTAAAATGAAGTGATAAGACACAGCTACAGTGCAGTTGCAGTTCTATGAAAACTAGTGCAGAGAAATTAAAGGCTGTGTCAAAACATTAAGGAGACTAACCCCAGAAGACGTCTGGAGGGAATTAATGGCGGAGCAGGTCAGACATAAATTGAGTATTTGATTATTATTCAGAAATGTCTTTCTATGCATTAACACACTCTGTGTGACTCTCATTCACTCACACACACACTCACAGGCACATAGTCACAGATCAACCAGGACAGTGAAGGGGGACCTGAATAATAGTAGCCTGTTAATCTCATGTGTCTCAGCAGCTGCACAAACAAGTCAGGTAGATGGCAAGGCAGGAGTGTGAGACCCGTGCCTGACAGCCTGTTTGTTTGTCTGTCTGTCTCTCCTTCTGTCTCTTAGCCTCTGTGCCTGGATGTGTTGTCGGCTGTGTCTTTAGTGGGACTCAGCCCTCAATTTTAATCAGCCATTAAATTGTTTCCTGTAATTATGTCAAATAGAAAGTGATCTCAAAATTGGGTACTGTTAATTGAAAATCAAGTCAGAGCAAAGTTCAGAGGATGCATGTAATGGTAAGTAGAGGGGGCAGTAGTGAGGTTGGGGGGTTGAAACAGGAGGCGTGTTTGTGCGTGCGTGTGTGGTGGGAGCGGGACGGGCATGCAGATTCCGAGATATTTTTTATTCATGCACCCAAAAAGCCCAAGCCTCGAGCGCAACAAGCACCCCGTCCTCAATGGAGTGTGAGAGTGAAACAAAGCACTGCTTTTGTATTACACAGTAAATCAAGTGGTATTATTTTACCACTAAAATATTCAGTCTCTTAGGCACTTTTACTTTGGTCTCCAGCCATCAGTCAAACTGCTGAGGCGTGAGCGAGAGAAGGGGATAGAGAGAGAGAGAGAGAGAGAGAGAGAGAGAGAGAGAAAAGGAGCGATGGAGACTCTATCCTCCTGTAACATGTGTCTACAGCAATCTTGTTAAAGAATGCAACAGATCTGCGGCAGGCTCCATAACAGTATTTGTCAGCAGGAGTTAATAATTTATTAGCAGTGCTGGGAGGGCTGCGCTCAGGCATCTTAAGAGTGTGGAGAAACCCCCTCTGCCCCACCCCCACCTTCGACAAGCCCCATACAATACTACCTCATATTATTGAAAGGGAAAAGGGGAAGTGCAGCAGTAATTCTCTGAAAATATCTGAGGGCAATACGGTATATTATTCCTCATATTTGGAGTGGGGATCACAGAGCGCTGAGATCTAAAGGGGTTTGTGCACAATAGATCAGCACAGGCGCAACCAAGACGTTTGATGAGGAGCAAAATAAGGAGCAGAATTCAGCTGAGTGTGGGTAGTAGCGATGCATGTAGAATTTGATCGGATTTTCTGATAGGATTACACTGTTGACAGCCTTGGCGTAAACAGCCCTGTATTCTGATGCTGTTGAAATAACTTTACTTGCATTAATAAGTGAATCAGCATCTCTGAAAAATAAGCCCAAAATACGCTTGAACATACTAAGCAGTGAAAATATGGTGAACTGACGTGGTAGCTCATAAATCCTTGACAAGCTGCCCTCCCTCGTGCTTGATTACACAACAACAATAGAAAAGTAACAACCCAAAGTAATCAATAAGTGCATGAAACACCACCTTCCTGCCTTCTTTCTCAAAGACAAAAGCCCCAGTGACTTTGAAGACTCGAGGCAGAGACGAGGGAGGGTCAGTTTGAAAAGAGAACTGGTCTATATATAGCTGACAATATTGCGCACATTTGAAAGATTAGGCCTTAAGTTCTCCAGCCGCGGGGCTCATATGGCCTGGAATGCTTTGAGTCATGAATTGTTCCCGGCGATAATGTTTCATCATCGTGCATAACAACCTCTGCTTAATTGGTGAGTATTAGAGGAGTGTTGTGCACTGCTCATCTTAGGGGTCTTGTGACTGAGGGACCATGTGTCCCCGGCTATCCCATTTCCACTTTCATCATAAAAGGGTCTGACTTTCGCCCGCTGTATCTGCTCTGTCACACTGTTTACCTTTTATAGACAATGGTGACAAGTAACTCCACACCATCTCCCCCTTCCACCCCATCCCGCCCACATGCCCACTGGCCCGTCTCACTACTGGCAACTTGCACCTTCAACATGGAAGAATGATACACCTTTTTCTTTCACGTTATCAGCAGACAAAAGGAGAGGTAATCCAATAAATGATTGAAAAACAAAAAGAAATAAAAAAGAATAAAAAATACATGAGAGGCAATAAGAAATATATAGCTATAACTTTCCATGCATACTCATGCACAGCATGGATGCATATACAAACATACACGGTGTGTACAAATGTACCATTCATTTATGTAAAGAACAGCACAATTATGTCTTACAAAATATGTTTATGCATATAAGTAAAGGTATTTTTAAGCATTTAAATCTGTCTTCAAGCATAAAAAAGCACACCTGACTGCATGAAAAATTTTAATAGAGCCAATTAACAAAAAGTGCTAAGAGTTTGTCACTGCCCCAAACAAAGCACTTATAGTTAAGAAACATAACAAAAACATAGGGACTTAAATTGGCAATTTGTTTAATTACATCAATTTCCAAACAATGGCAATAACCTTGAAATTAATGGTATAATCAGCAGTAATCTTTTAAAATAAAGAAGAAGTAGATAAAGAAAATAGTTTCGGGGGTTTGAAGTGCGTGTGCATGTGTGTGTGCTTGTGTGTGTGTGTGTGTGTGTGTGTGTGTGTGTGACAGAGAGAGAGAAAGCCAGAGAGAGAGAAAATCATCTGTGCGTTTCCCTTCAGGGGTTCCTCCTGTTCTAACAGGTGTCGTGGTAGGGTTCCTCTGGGTTCTTCACCTGCCATAATGAGATATTACTACCTGACAGCTCCCAGCTGGAAGAGCATTGACACGGAATCCACCGTTTAGCACAATTAAATTATCACCCTCCATTGTGATTGTGTCATGCTGTGCAGCAGCCATGTTTCTGGATACATAATCAACTTGTAACACAGGCTGTATATACTGCACACAGCTAGTCACACACACACATGCACACAGATAATACACAGAGTGTGTGCGCAAATACATGGTTGTCTATAGTATAATTCCTGCAGATTTAAAAACAGGTACATCAGAAAAATGTCAGTTTGACTCAGTGATACACAAATTGATTGACATCTATTAAACCTCAGCCGACAAAGTAATTACAGATAATGATATTAAAATATAGTAAATGGTTGGGAAAATACAGATTTTCCAACAAGGCAACCTACTGTACAGTGACTGGAGAGTTGTCTAAATGAATTTGTTTAAATTGTTCCTCCATTATTGTTGACCTTCCCTTGCAAAAAGTCAACTCAATTACGGCGGCACTTCATCCTCACTTCACACTCTCTCCGGATGCCTTCTCTATTAGAAACTGCCACAGTTACCGCAGCTAGAATCCACACTCAAATGATAGCAACCCGGAGCAAATTAAGCAAGCCACCTGAAGTGCGCATTTTACATATTGAGCAGAGCATTGATAATTACTTTGCAGGGTAAATTATTTGCAATAATATGCTGCTAGAGGAACCGCCTTGAATCTCACTTTAAACACTTGTGCAGCTGCCATGACAGCAGGGTTGGTGTCCTTGCCCCCCACGCAAGGCAAAGGCAGATGCAGGTGTGAGAGTGCTTAAGTGTCCCTGCCTGTCTCCTCAGGAAGGGTCGATGAGCACTCACACGCTGAATCCCTCGTTGCCCCCTCCTCCTCTACCTCCTCCCCCCATACCCCTCCCTCTCCTTAGGTCCCCTGTGACATTGGCCCTTTTCCTGATCCCAGGACCCAAGCTCAGAGCTGGATGGCATAACAGCCTCTCAGTTCCCCAGAACACACACAAGTTCACTCATGCGAATGCTTTCACAAATGAAGGATGGCCGTCCAAACAATTCACTACTGGCCTTTTCTTTTTTCTGAACTCGCCTCATTCTTTAACAGAAATTATCCACTAAAAGAGGAGCATGCTGGATGGTGTGAGTCAAACACTTAGACACACATACATAAGAAGACACTAACAGTAGCAGGACCTCTCCTTCACCAGCCAAACTGTTTCCCCGCCTGAGAGGGGAAAGAAATCCTGAGACAAGAAAAGCTTGTTGTTTTACCCCTCTTTTTTTCTTTTGCTTTCTCTTTTTTTCTCTGGGCCTGCTGGGGGATGGAGTTCCCAAAGAGCCTTTAGCAAACCTCAAGCCATCAACCAACACAACACTATTTGCTGAGCAACAGTGGAGCTTTGTGGCTTGCCTCATAGTTGACAGTAAGTTATGAGCCCTTTGTGAGCAGGAGAAGGAAAACAGAGATCGGAATTTGGCAGGAACATAATAATACAGAATTCTCCTGTTCACGGAACCTGAAATTTTCATGGAAACAATCGAGCATTGTCGGAGGAAAGAAAAGCAATGGTGACAGATGAAATATAGAGTGGGGCCTCCTTTTTGTTACACAGTAAACAAAGCACTATTCAGGCCAGGTCCATTCTGTCATTTATAAAGATAACTTCTTCTGTGCACTGGAGGGTTTGCAGCAAATGGCTGCACTTCAACAAATCGAGTGTAACATCTCTCACAGTTGCCAGAGAAGTGAGTTGAAGAGCTGGCTGGGGGATGCCAAACAGAAGTGAAGGGACGCATCCCAAGTTACCAAAGAGATGCACAATAAGTCTATAGGGAGCATAGAAATCTCAGAAGGGAGGGGAAGTTAAAAAGAAGAAAGCAAAAATGTTGACTTTTGGCCAAATACTCACGCACAACAGCTAATTATAGAGGAGATATTTTGTAGCGAGCAGGAAAAACATATTGGTGACTGAATGGTTTATGAAAGTGGGCGGGGGGGGTTCTTGTACTGTACGGCAGGGCAACTATGGACCTCAGTCTTTAGTCTTGCCATCATGAGGTCATCATTGGCAACTTTAGTGCCCAGCAGAACTGGGGTTGGTACAACTGCCGTTGGGTTGGACATCTGGAATGTCGACACACAGCAGTACACTTTCTCTGTCACTATCCTCGTTCCTTTCTTTTTTTCCCCTAATGTAGAACAAGTTTATGGAGTCATAGGAGTGCCATAAAAAATAATAAATCTGTATTTATATATCCACATTTATTTATAATTTTATTTATTTCTCTTTATATTTCCACATTTATTGTCTTACTCTTTCCCAGATTTATTCTTTTTTATGGCACTCCTATGACTCCATACTGCTCACCAAATAGGCAAATTTGCAGTGCCTACAGAAGAGAAAAGCAATTTTGTTCCCTTTCATTCTCATCTCATAAATAGATTTCTGTAGCTAGGGGGAAAAATGAAGAAATTACCTTCAACACTGTTGTAATTAAGCTTCACTATTGTTATTCGATGGGCTTGGAGGACAACAGCTCATTAGCTACAGTTAGACCCACCTCTAAGTCTTTAGATTTTTCTTTTCCTTTTCTGCTTTTCTTTTACTCTTTCTGAATAAATTAATGGTATTCATTGAGAACTCTCACACAAGGGAAGGCACACAAATGTCTCTCCCCTTGTGACAACTGGACTTCTTTTCCCTCTTTGTCTTTGGGCCCTTGTCTGGGTTTTTTTTTTTTAAGGACTGTGAGAAGAAGGGCCTGGATAGAATTTGGGAGGGGAGAGGGTAGCCACGTTTCATGTGACACGTCAATTGGAAAATCAAAACAGGGGTAGTTCATTTGCTCAACCCAGATGAGGCCATCTAGCAGAGTCATGATGAATAGGGGTCAGGCAAGCCACACCTCAAAGATTTATGATTAAGGCTTATTATGTTGGGAAACTGACATTGATTGCTGATTTAAGCCACTGAAACCAATTAATTTTCCAGTGCTGAATAGAAAGCATGGTCAACAGTGTGTGTCAATCTGACAGGTTGGACGGGAAGAAGCCGAGCAAAAGTGAGGCGCTAAATGAATGGCCGGCACCCAGCTCTGTTTGGAGGTGGTTAAAAGTTACCACGAGTGATTGACAGCTGATACAAAAAAAAAGGGAGAGAGACTGGAAAAAAATGTGATCTGAAGAGCAAAACCAGAAACCCCAGCCACTGATCTGAGTAATTGCCCAAGAATTTGGTTCACAGAAGACATGTACAAGCTGCTGTTTTAGCAATGCTAAGATGGTTTCATTCATGGGTTGGCACCGAGGAAACCTGAGTAAATGAATGTGAAACGTAGCCCTAATAAAATCAGAGAGCTGACAGACATGGTTGAACAGAAAAATGTGCTGCATTTCCACTCCACTGTAGTGGATTAGACGCTGACTAAAACTCAAAATGTCTCAGCAGCCTGCTGCTAACCATGTGTCTGACCACTCATACTGTGCTTCAACTCTTTTCTGCATTTGTCCAGAGCGATGCATAAAAAGAAACAAGTGATATACCTACCACAATCTATTACCCAAGTGATTTCCGCGCTGTATTCACAACAAATGCCACATTACACTCGGCTGCATGTTATTTCTCTCTGTGGTTGTTGGGGGAAGCTTGTGTTTACTAATACCTTTTCCTCTGTGTTAGTCTCTCCTTTCTTCTTTTGCTGGCTCGCTCAGAGGACACATGCATCATGACAGTGCTTCAGAATGAAATCATTAACTAAATTGCTTTCTTAAAAAGCCACAAGTGTGCAGCAGGATTTGTGTGTGTGTTTGGCTGTGGTCCATGGGCCTCTGGTTCCCAGGCAGCCTCTTCCCCGGCTCTGTTGTGGTTCCCTGCCACCACACTCATTATGCTCAGCCTCGGCACAGCACGGTGCAGGGCTGCGGCTCGCCTCACTCACTGGGCTAGTAGGAAATAATCTGGTAATCTCAAACTACTCCTCCATTTCAACTGGGGCCCCCATTCACACAAAGAGACCCTTTGTCCCGAAACATTTATGACCACCCTTTGATTCTCAATCAGGGACTCAATCAAAAACACATTAAACAAATATGGTTTAATATTTGATGTTAAAAGCTTAAATTGAATTCAGCTGACCTGTGATTTTATACTCTTATGGTGTCAAACAACAATTCCTGCTGTGACTTTTCAAAATGCTAACTATGTTGAATAATGGGGAAAATATCCATTTCAGTGTCAAATACCTATGAAGATAAATTTTAAGTAAAATAACAAATAAATACATTATGTGACATCTAAACACAGAAGCACACCTAGATAAATGCACACACAGACATTATGAAAGAAAACAAAAACATCTGAAAACAACTTTCTGGAAACTTTAACAACCTGCCTGAGTTAGATTTCAATAAACAAAGCAAACAGCATGGAAGGTAAATAGGGAGTGAAGGCCAGACAAATATTTGATAAGAGGATAGGGACTGTAGCTGAGCTGTACAACAGGGTAGATGAGGACCCCACGCGCACGCACGCACACACACACGCCTAAGCCTCAGCCCTGACTGTCTATCTGCAGTCCACTGAGCTGAAGGTAGCAGATGTGTCTTTCACAGAGTGTGTAACCAATCTGCAAACAATAGCTGGAACTTGACAAAGGTCGTGGCACTTGCAACGCACTCTTTACAGTAAAGGGCAGTCAAATCCCATTGGCCACTTAGGTAAACCATGCCCTTTAGTTTTTTTGTTTTTTACTTTACAGACCACTAAGACATTTAACACTGAACACAAGCAATTGAATTGAATTCAATTTTATTTATATAGCGCTATATCATAACAGAGCTATCTCATAGCACTTGAGAGCAAGTCAAAAACCAACCCTATATGTATAGACCCAACATTCCCACCATGAGCAGCGCTAGGCGACAGTGGCAAGGAAAAACTGCCTTTTAACAGGCAGAAGCCTCAGCACAGTGCATACATTGTGTGTTTTCTGTTAGTGTCCAGTGTTAGCCACTATAATGCTATTTGAGCTCCTATTTAAGCCCTTTGAGTCACCTTTTTGACGTCCTGTAAAGCTAACAGTTGGTGTAAACATGTTCAGTCCTATTAACCTAATAATATACATGAGACGGGTAAGGTGTCACAGTGCCATGTGCTGAAAGCCCGCTCTGAGTCTTAATTACAACAGACAGCCATGACAGTGAAAAAGATCCAGCACCAGCCATGCTTTCTAATACCTGCCACTGTGCCCACAGGATGTGGGGCACCAAACCAAGTTACCAGGAAGTGGTGTCAGGTGCATGTAGCCAAGTTGAACTGGTCCCATCATTATAGAAGAAAAGCCTCTGCTCTGGCAAAAAACGACTTCTTCAGATGCAAAAATGGGATCAATGTATTTAAAATCCAATTGAGTGAAATAGGGAGAACATGACATTCTAGAGACTTAAATAGGAAAACAGTAATGGCCAATCAGGAGAAAGATGGTCTGGTCTCCATGAACTCATCAACAAGTTGGGTGCAGTCGGAAAGGCCCCAAGAGTATCTCAGTGAATGCTATCATGCACACACCTATGCATCAGCATATGTAAAGTCATATGTATATATATTACATATAATGTATGTGTGTGAAAAATATATGGCCTGATATAGTAAGAATATCATAAAATACAGACTTGATTAAAAATGCCACATAAGGAAAAAATGCAGACAGTAACTCACAAAGACTGAGGACAGAAAGATTGCAAATTAAAAATCACATACAAGAGTGAACGCTTGTATGTGAAATACAAGGAGTGAAAGTAAAGCTTTTTATTTTCTGCTGCGAACTAAAAACCCCCCGACATTTCCTCCCTTGCTGCACATATTTTTGATATTTGCATTGTTTCTTGGTTTGAAGCACACTTGTGTGTGTGTGTGTTTTGTCCTTTGGGTGCACCTTGAGATCACTTCCACTGTGTGAAGAATGTGTCACAATATCCCACAAATCTTAAAATTTAAAAATATCAACCTCTCCTTATCAATTAAATAGGTCACAATCAAATTCATCTACATTATATTTCTTTATTTTAATTGTGTGTTTGACTTTATTTTAATTGTGTGTGTTACTTAATGAATAAAAAATGTATTATGGGTGCTGTATATAACAGATACTGCATGATATGATATTTTGAAAAGCGATCAAAAGAAATTTTACCTATTTTGTTTGCATGACTGTGTGTTGGAGATCGTGTTGTGCAGAGTTTGTGCAGTCTATAATCCCTCCTCTCTGGTGTCAGCAGGGCAGCCGTCCAGCATCAGCCTGGCATATCAGCTATAAATGGCAGCTACATCACTACAGCTCGGGCTAAAAATACAGGACCCGGTTTCCTCCGTTTCCCTGTATTCTCAATTGTGTGTGAAACTTTAGCTGAAAAACCCTGTAAGAGTAGCTTTATGTGGGAAAAAATGTGTATTGGTTTTGGACCTGTTGAAGAGCGAGTAACAAATTCCCAGTATTTTGACAGTAAAATGCAAAAGATTTTAACACGAGAGACCTTTTTTTTTTCTTTGCTTGCGAGCCAGGTTTTAAGAAAGCTCTCTAAAAGCTATCAAAAGTTTCAAAATTTCCCACAACCCCGTCCTGTGGGTGTGCCTGTAAAGTGCTTCACTCCCGTCTCTTGAAAAGCTCTAAGGGATTGCATCATGGGATGGGGTGTTAGACGATGGTAGCAACATACTGTAACGTGAGGGAAATACCTCATGTTGGTTGATTCATAAACACCTTGTGCACTGGCTGACTGGCCTCTCAGACTGGTTGTAATGGTAGAGCTGTACTGTGCCAAGTTGCTACACCAGCCTGAGTGCTGTTTAATGGCACACACACACACACACACACACACATAGATTATTGCATGGCTCTGTTTTGAGTCTCAGCCTTTGTGGTGTCTGTTATCTCTGACTAATAGCATACATTGGCCCTCTCTCATTATCAGAGTGGGTCTTTATCAGAGACCCTTGTTTGATACAGTTAGAGTTGATGCATTATGAACCGCACACCAAGAGTCAACAGTGATCTGCATATTCAATAACTTCCGTAATTATATGCGCAATTCATCAGATGGGATGTGATTGCAGGGGAAGTGGAATAGAGTGGAATAGAGAGGAGCAGAGAGGTCTGATTCCTGGAGGACTAAAGTCTAATCACAAAACTAACATGATAATTGAAATCTAAATTGAAAGGCTTAGCTCTCAGGGAGAGTATGTCAGACGTGGAGTGTAGAGGCGCTAGTGAGAGTGAAAGAGGAAAAGAAAGAGTGGCAGGAAAAATAAGATTTAAACTGTGCATGTAGTGCACTAACAATACACGCATGAAGAAAATAGGGGTGCTTCACGCCAATATTCTATCGAGCTCTGTAATCCAGTTAGGAGGTAAAACTAAAGTGAGCGAACTTTTCACAACCCGCTGGAAAGCTACGTGGAACATTTAGAAATAAATCATAAAATTTGACTGCATTTTTAAATATTTCAGTCACCCGTGTGCACATATTCAAATTCTTGGTAACTCATAAAATTAACCACATTGTTTACAATCATTGATCAGTGGTTACTTCAGTTGTGTTGCCGTTACCTTAGAGGAGCGACTTGATTCAATTACTGACTGTCCTAGCTTATTTCTGAAACAAAAAGAGCTCATTAATTTAAAAACAACCCTAGCAATTTTTTTTTTTCCTGTGTGTGTGTGTGTAACCCTTTGCTAACAAGTAAGGGCAAGTAAATCCAGGGAAAATATACACACCCATAACCTGGTCCTGGAGAGTGTGTGTCAGACGGAAGGAATGGCTCGGTATTCCACACTGTCACCATCAACCCGTCTTTGCTTGAGTAGACCGAGCTTCGTGGCCTTTAAATTCCTATTCTCAAGAGGTGACTGAAGTAATTGCTTAACAACAGTTGTGTGAAAGGGGGCATGTTCTTCACTGCATTGAACAGGATGGTCCTCAGCTTAAATTAGTGCATCTAATCACTTTAGCTGTTCATTTATCCCTCTACCCTGCTACGTTACGGCCCATACAGAAACAAAAATACAGAAATAATTGGCCAAGTAGTCTGCCTTTGGTTTTGGAGGTATTATTTTCTTCCACATTGGGATATTAGCGTTTTATTTTGCCAAACACATTCTTTGGGGTTATACATAATCATATAAACAATTTTCTTTTCCGATGCATCTAATCAGAGAAAGTATTGTGTCAGGGCACTGCACTGAAATAAAGCTGTCCTCCGTTTCACCTCAAACGCTGTTCTGTCTTCACATTCACCTCTCATGTTTTACTCATAGTGAATGCAACCCAAATGGAAGAACTGCAGGAAAGCGACAGTGCAGGAAAGTCCTCTGTCCCATTTCCCCCTCCTCCCCTTTCCTCCGCTGTCCCTCCCAACCACAGGATTCATATTCAGCCTTCAATAACGTTTAATTAGTAATGCCAAATTCATTAACCTGGACTGCTGTTACACTGGCCTCAGCCATAAATTAGCTTAATGTGAGCAGACGTATTGCAGCTGTAATAAGGGACATAAAACTCAAAGAGAAACACATACTGTTCCTCCATAGACATGGATCATTATAACTCAGCAGTGTTTTAGAGTGGGGGCTCTTTAGTCACTATTAACTATAAGCCCATCAAACTTAAGAAATTTGTTTTAATGCTGGTTGAGATAAGGAGAATATTATGGAAATGCATTACTCACGACAACCAGTATTTTCACCTCCACTTCTCACCTCAAGATTTTCAATGCTTTAACTATAAAATCATGGAGTGTTTAATGGAAATCAAAACTCAAATAAAAGCTTAAAACTACTGTTATGCCGTGGTAATTACAAGTCAAGTGTGCATGCGTTTTTTAAGATTCTCGTAAGAGTTCATGTTGTTTCCAACTGAGCTGAGGTGCCAGAATTGGTTGTATCAGTAAAAGAGATTCAAGAGACAATTCCAACTGCTTCTGACTGCTCTGTCTAATTGGTCTAACACTTTGGCATCTTATTTGTGTTTATTCAGTCAGCTGAGGGAATGTGTACATTTTGGCTGTAGGGCATGTTACCCCCTCTATCACGAGGAGACGCGTTGCTAGCAGCCTTTTCTGTCAATCTTGTTTCCTTACAAAATCTTTAAAATGGACAAACTTGAAGTTTTGTTTCTTGAGCAGACAAACGGATTCAGGAAACAACCGGCTATTGTAAAACCCCCTGGACGACCTTCACTGTCCTAGGATTACACGTTGACCTTTCTGCTCCTCTATACCCCAGTGATCTCGCCTAACAACTCCCACCAAAGAGCCTATTAGGCCTGGATCCCACTTTGTTGTTAAAAAGGGTCTTGTCCTTTCAGAACACTCACTTCCTCGCTTTCTGTTTTTTCAAGCATAGGTGGTGGAGGAACACAAGTTCATTGTTCCCTTCGCAGATGGAAGTTGGAGTTACCAGGGTAACAGCTTTAATCCTCCTTTTTTGCCACTTTTTCATATTAACAGCCTATCGAGTGCTACCTTTTAAGTCACAGGCAAGAGCGCTCGCTCACTTTTAATTAGCTATGATTCTGTTTGCCAGGAGACAGCATGATGAGCTAATCGAAATTTACGAAATAATGACGTACTGCAAGCAGCTACTTCTTTCCCCTGAGGCCTGCTCCAAGAATAACAATAATGAGGCCATTATCGAGCATTGCACTTTAAAATGCTGCCCTGCCACCAAAACAGAGGAAAAAATTGTTCTGGTGTTTTTCATACAATCAACAACCCATTGTTGATGACTTGAAAAGTAAGGGAGCAAAGAATGGGTGCCATAATGATTGGTCTGTGCTGCCATGAAGCTCCTGTACAAAGTGTCCACTGAGGAAGGACCTCGATAGACTACTGATTTGCTTGTAAGGGCTCTGGATGAAGACAACTGTCTGGCTTTGTAAAAAAAATGTCCTTTCTGCTTTTTGTCTGTCTTGCCGCTCAAATAGCCCCCAAGCCGCATTAGAGAAGAACCATTCATATGGTGAAAGGCTGGGAGTCACACAGGCTCATGTGAAGGAGCCACATAGTTGCTGGAGAGAATGGCCATTTATATAACCTCCCTCCGTTTCAGAAAAAAAATATAACTGATCTCTAGCAAAAGATAATAAATGATGTGTTTGTTATGTATAAGAAGAATACAAGGTGTCCGCAAAAAGAATAACGTATTAACATCTGACCAGTGCCTCAATGCATATATTTAAAAAGTCAATTTAGTTCACTAGTCATGTATGTCAACTGAACTTTATATAACATGTCAAGATGATTCAATTAGATAATTGCATAGTTGTGTTCCAAAACTAACTTCATTACAAATGCAGCTCAGCCATTTAGGAATGAAAATGTCCCAGAGAGAAGATTATGATAAATAGAGGCTGAAAATAAAATCGTTTGTCAAAAGTTCCACATCTAAACTTACTGGGTGAGAGCTCAGCAGGTTTGTACAAACACGGTGCTGCACCTATTAGCTGTGCTCCATTGTAAAGAAGTGAGAGAGACAGAGCTCGAGGCCAGGAAAATGCTAAGTGGGCCCCTTAGCCTAGTCAACCTTCAGTGGGTTTCATTTATCTTCATCTTGTTAGACTAAATTAATTAACAATCTCAATGTTACACACTTTCTCCTTTCATTACATCAAATAATGGCAGAAATGTGGGGGAGGTCCTGCCAACTGGGAGTAGACACAGAATTGAAGACAACCCCCCCCCGCCTGTCTGTATCTCCCTCGCTGTCTGTCTGTCTGTATCTCCCTCACTGTCTGTCTGTATCTCCCTTGCTGTCTGTCTGTCTGTCTGTATCTCCCTCTCTGTCTGTCTGTCGCTCTCTCTCTGTGTGTGTTCACATATCTGTATTCTGTCTCTCTTCCTTCCCCTTTCTTTCTCACACTCACTCTCATTTTCTCAGTCTCTTTGACTGCACAAACAAAAACCTGTTAAACGTCTTCCATAAACATATAAAAAATTTATCTAAAATGAAAACACTTCTCTTCAACAAAGAGAAAACCCGCGAGGCTCACAATAACATGAGCATGAATCGTAGTCTATTAAAGACTTTTGCATTACTTTTAGAAATACTGGGAGTTCTAAACAAACTGGTATTATTTTTATGAGACTACAAAGTCTTTGACTTGTACGTAAAGTATGGAGTTTAGACGGTTCCCTGTCACATCTGAAGAGTTTGATAAATTTTTCACGATGGCCATGTATCAAGTGCTATTAGGAAGCACTTTCACAGCTATTAAAACTCACTGTATGTACAGTGTGACTCAAAACAAAACTCATGACTCATTACAATTATGAAAGGCTCATCCGGTGTTCTACTGTGATATGAGGTACAGTATAAAAAAGTCAATAACATCTGCACATTTTTCTTCTTTTTATGTCTCATCTGCACATTGGAGCAGAAATGTAAGAACATGTTCAGAAAACCCCCTTTGACCTAATTCAGTTGCTTGGGAAAAGATACTGGGATTCTTCACAGGAGGAATGTCTAACTGCCGCATCCATCCACCCTGTTTCTATCCTTTTCTCCCCTTTCACCTTTACCCCCGCCCCACAGCCCACTCCAGGACACAAGTCTTATCCAAGCAAAAGGGCTAACCCTGAAGCAAGGCCTGCCTTTAATATTGGCCTGAGTGTTGGGGCCTCCATACTCCAGCGAGCGTGCATGTTTTTCATCTTTATTCTCCTTTAATTAAAACAGACATTGACAGAAGGATGTGGAATAGCAGTGCAATAATGTATTTACTTAGAATAATCAGTGTTCTCTCACAGCTATAAGAACAAAAGGAAATTGTTGAGAGCCAACAACAGCCACGGTCAAAGGTCATATATCTTTTTTCTTCTTTTTGTAAGATGTGGAAATATTCCTGGGAAATTTGAGATACGCATCTGCCAGACGTCTTCACTATATAACTCCACTGTAACATACAGTATACATTACATCTTTAGTACACATAGTTGTCCACCAAACTGGTTTCGACAGGTGCTGAGAGTTAAATGCTACCGTCCACCTTGTACCATTAAAAAAAGCGGAAATGAGCATTGGCAGTGCCCTCTCAAAAATATAACATGCTGTATGCCTGATTAACTTCTGTAAAACCATAGCAGATATACCACACTAAACAAATTGGTGCCATGCCATGAAAAATAAAACAGATAATGTACATTTCTGCATTACATATTTTATTTGCTTGCTGCAGCAAGCAGTAAGTATATCAAGTTTTTATAAACATGTACTAAATATATGTATTCATATGTAAGTGATACATGGCTCTTTCAATTTGTTACATTTAATAAAATAAAAGAAATAGTTTTAGTTAATGGTCATAGTCAGATAAATGTGGGATTTTGTATCATTTTAAATGATTAAAGTCTAAAATGAATATCCCTAAAGGACATTTTGACTAGCAAGAGTAATGCTATCAAATTGTCCTTTCTTTTTAAAATGCCCCCAACAGTTCTGAGAGAGAAAAAAAAATGCTGTTAATTTAATCAAATAAGTGACCTTTTGAAAAAGAAATCAAAGAGGATTCATTAGCTTTAGTAAAGTTTGGCTGACAGCAGCTTTGAAAGGCAGATGCTGCTGCTGTGGCTTCTAATGAGCCTACCCTAATTAGGGAGCAACACTGGAGCCTAGAGAAGGTGGTTGACTAGGAAAGGAGCCAATGGTAAATACACTCTCTTATTTACTTCCTCTGTGTGTAATGACAGCACAAATTTTTAATTAGAATCACAGGAAGGGTAAAGACAAAAAATGTAAATCTTTATGGTAGGTTGAATACAAACACAGGACACAACAGGAACCAACAGTACATCGCAAGACAGATATGCCAGCCACTGCTTTGCCCCAACCTCCCTGATTAGGGTGGTTAGTAAGGGAGGGCAGACGGGCAGAGTGGTCAGACAAAGCATGCAGCGTAAAGACACAGAAAGCCTGATCTGCAGGTCCTTTAAGCCATGGAAGGGAGAAGAAGGGGGGGAAATGGGAACCGCTCATCTGCATGTGTCCCTTAAGTTGTTGTTGTGTTTTCAGCCTGACTGGAGGCTATCAGGGTGAGCATGCCAGTCAGTCTCACACACCCACACTACATGAACACAATCATAACACACAGCTTGGGTAAATATGTTAGAATACATGTTTGACATTGTTCAAATATACAGACACATGTGTACACACGGAACATGTGCACGCTACACACAGGACATAGTCTAAAAAGCTAACAATGTGTCAGAAAACTTAACCTGTTAGCCCGCTACCACCCCTGCCCGACCTGTGATCCTAAATGGCAACAACAGAAATGAAACTAACCTCAGTAAAAAGCTGCTACGAAGAAAGCCCTCCATGTCAGCGTGTGGGGTTCTGGCAGGAGAAATCACAGAGAACCATTTTCACTATGAGACGAATGATAATCAAGAAGAGAGCACAAGGAGAAAAGGGAGAAAGAAGGGAAAGAAAGAAAGAAAAACACACAGAGCATACATCTTCCTCCCATAATAAGGCATGTCTTTAATTAAAGCAGAACTATGGCTACGAACCCATCCTCTTTTTATGAACTGACATCATTAATTATACCTCTTTCTATTGAGGGAGTGGATTTGCATACAACATTGGTTTTACACTGAGAGCCTGATGATATGTTTGCATCAAATAAACTCTGCCTACTGATCTCTATACGGTCTTTTTCCACGACTGTGTGCAGATATATGCATGTACATCCAGCACTGTAACCGCAGATCCCAGAGCAGCCCCCAGTCTGTTCAGAGGAGCAAACGGTGGTCCAGCTGCAGCCCATGTGTGGCGAGGCTGCTGTGGCTTCTGGGAGCCTTGCCGCAAGGGACCCAAGCTGGGACTTGCAGCGTCAATGAGGCAAAAGGATGTGGTCATGATGTCACCACTTGTAGGGGTCGTTCAGAAGCCTCACCCACAAAATGCTGGAGACACATGGCTAAAAATGACTTACAACAGGTTTCCATTAGCCTATGTTATTGGTCTGTATAATATACACTTTTATAGTGTTGAGATTGTTTGAAAATTGATTAGGACGACTTCCATGTGCTTTGTTTTAAGTGGTAAAAACGAGCAGTGATTCCAAGTGGGACTTTTTTTTCAGTGGTTGAAATTGAAATGTCTCTCAGATCTCACAACTAGCCTTATAAAAGATGCTCAGCCACTGACATATGGCAAAGATATCTTGCAAAAATATTCTTGGCATTATAACAAGTCATTTCACTTCGCCATTTCATCACTCCATCATCGTTTTATTCAATTTCATAACTTCAAAATTCAAGAGCTTTAAAGTCTGCAGATCAAAATTCCTGCTGTGAAAATCACTACTTTTTAACACCAATGTTAAGAAAAACACTCTTTTCTGAATTTCTTCTCTTTCAACACCCCCACGTCATCACGAATAACACAAAGCACAACAGCAAATTACATCTCAGTCCTTAAACACCTTAAGTTTTAGTGACATGGGTGTAATTTGGCATTTTCTCCCCTTGATCTCGTAGCTTATGAGACAAAGCCTCTGAGAGAATGGAAAGAATGAGCTGGGCCCAAGGACACTGTGCCTTTGAGTCTGGCCAGCACTTAGCGAGGCAGTGGATCCACAAGACCCAGAGGGCTCAGCCGAGACTTTTCTCACAATAAGGTGTCTGGGGAGGCGGGAGTGGCATAGCTAGGGGCGCTGCAGCTCTGCTCTTTTCTCCACTCAGCTGGGCCCAGAGCACATAATACCATCACCACGGCACAGCACACCAAGCCAGTGACAACGTGAGAAAACAACCGTCAAACAGTGCAGAGCAGATCAAGCGTGTCTCCTCACTTCTCTGAGTGCAAAAAGCACACGTACTCTTGAAGCAGGCGCACACAAACTAAAACAATTACCAACACAAATGTGAATTCGCTCTGAACTTACAGTACGTGCAAACAAATTCTAGAGCACATTTACATACTGCAAACCTTACTTCAGAAATTAGGAAGAGGAATAGAAACAATGTCGACTCTGATGCAGAAACTCAACAGATTTACACATAGCCAGTGACAGAATGAACAGAGCATTCTTTTTTGTATATCTTTTTTATTTTATGAATCTGTGTTTTCTTATTTTACTGGGACCTGAACCCTGCAGCAGGCTTGCTAAAACAGTTAAGCAGCAGGAGAGAAAATGAGATAGATTAGGCTATGCTCAGTTTCTATCTTTATCTTTGGTCTTATTCCATAACCCTTGTTCTTTCACTCTCTGTGTGCTTGTGTTTCCTCAGCTGTGCCTGCTGTCCACACTCCCATTGTGGTCAGAAACAACTGAACTTAGCCTATGGAAGCAAAGGTGCGGTTTGGAGAGCAAATGACCAAACTCAGGAAAAATTGACTGAGCCACATTGTATTTGCTCTTCTCTGAACACAAAAAGCAAGAATCTCTTTAAATTAAGGCTAGGCCACAATTCAAGGGCAGGCTTTTTGGTGAAGGAGAAGCAGGGAGGATAGACATCACTGAGTTGGCCTGGACCAGTCCGAGGCAGCACGGCAGCCCTTTCGAAGAATGAGCCTCTGCCAAAAGCTGCCTCTGCCTAACCAAGTCTCCCACCATCTGCAACAAATGTGCTCTATTAAAGCAGTACCATATGGACAACAAGCTAGCTATTAACACGGCTTCAGCACATCCCCTTAACCTAGCCCAGATTTCAAACTTCCAGTCAAATTGACTGCTGATTTAATGCACCGCCAGCAGCCATGTGGGTCTTGGCACGAGACGGCACTCTCAGCCTTCAGTCATTAACAGGCTCACGTAGAGCGTGGCGCACAGCGAGACACAGAAGTTAGCTACACAGATCCTACCAGTAACTACATCCCAGGTTACTTGGTGTATCCCTTAACAAAACCCATGTGAGTAGAAGAAGTAATGTCCAAAGAGGAGGGTACGGAGAGCAATAGTCTGAGCTGATCCAGGAACAGCTTCTTTAGACAAGTAAACCGGGGCTCAGAACACTCTATTGTACAGAGTGGAAACAAGCTTATGAAGCAGATCTACCCACAGAGCTGCGGCAGCCTAAGTGGTGGCTTATGTCTCAGTTCTTCCACAGTGATGGAGAGTGCCTTTGCTCCCTCTGCATGGATCCAAAATGGCAGTGATTAACCCTGCAGGGTGTGTGTGTGTGTGTGTGTGTGTGTGTGGGGACACTTTAATCCCTGTGGGCTGGGCGGCCATGTTGACGCCTCTCCCCTCTCTGAGTCATGGGGGGACCCACCCACCGTTCACAAAGCAATGCTCTCTCCTCAACCATGACGCCGCGGCTATGAGTCCTCTGTTCTACGACCCAGAGACATCACACACACACCAAATCAATTACAGTTGTATGGTTTGACCCTGACTCAGCTGCTTCAGATACTGTGCATAATTAGAGTGGAAACACAATTCTTCTGTCAGAAGCCTGAATGTATACAGAACCTTTACCTTATTAATTATTAACCTATTTTAACCATTATACCTGGCCAGTGATTTTTTTTTTCAGTGAACAGATAATTCTGTTTTTTTTTACAGATTGAAAGTCAATAGCAAGCTCAGTTTTGAATGATATAATTATTTATATTTTTCTAGATCTGCTAAGAAGAAACAACATTTATTTATTTTATGTTTTTCATCCTCAAACATGAAACATGAGGTCATTCCACAACATCTCTGCCAGTAGTGTCCCTATGCAAATTGAAGTGATAAGCTAAAGACTGCCTGATGACAGTCTAATTAAATAAGCCTTTCAGTGCTCTCAGTGGAGCTGTGGGATGCGTGAAAAGGTACCGTTGGTTCAAGAGGATGGAGATCCAGAGGCAGGAAAAAAAAAAGCTGTCCAAGCAATCCCAACATCCCAGCAGTCAGCTTTACGCCAACTCAACACCAAGTCACATGAAACATGGTGATACCTGGTCCAGCACGTGTCCACACACACTGACATGTATGCATTTACACCTACAGCGTAGTACACACACATGCGCACACACAGACACACCTTATGTTACCTTTACTAATGGCAGTAGTGTCCCATTGACCTCTCCCGCCCCCACCCCCACCCCTAACATACACATACATACGCTTGCTTGCATGCACAAACAAACACACACACACACACACACACACACACCCACACCTCAGTCAGAGCTGCCAGATGAGTAGTGAATTAATTTGTGTGAGCCACTCCAACATTAAGAAGGTGTGTTGAAAGGTGTCTGCTCATGTTTCAAATTAAACGCGCTGCTGGTCAGCATTAGCACCTCGCCACCCGTCGGCAACTGACACTTAGGGGGCTGGGGGGTATGGGAGGAAGGAGGGGAGCCCATCCGCCGTTCACACTGGAATAATTAGAACATGTCAGGAAGAATTAATTTCCTCATTTTTCAAAAGGATACACAGAAATTACCATGTTATTATATGACAGGGTCCCTGGGAGGATTGGATTAAATTTGATTTCTTGCGCAGCCCACACAACAAATTAAAGTCATAAATAAGATGGAAAGAAGCGGGGCACAGAGCATATGTTTATGGCAATGAGTGAAGCCAAGGGACCAGAAACAACTATCTTCATTTCATTTTATTTAAATCAGGCCGACACCGTGTGTCTGAATGACAGCAGCTGCTAATGGGTCGAGATTAGAGGCTCCTTGATATTAACACAGTGATCAAACAATTTCGACTAAAAAGCGATGGAACATACAGCGTGTACGCTACTAGATGAGCCTATTCTGCACAGACTGACTGGCTATTGCTTTATCTAGGTCTTACCACAGCAAAATAACTCTGAACTTATTCATTTTGATTTGTCCACTGATTTCTGACTTATACATTCAGCTGTTTCTTTTACATATCACACCTGCCACAGACAGAGTACAAATTGTGTGACCCTCGTCAGCCTGTTGAGAGTTGTAGGTAAGCGAGTAACAACATTTCACCCTGTCTTATGTCAGTCCAACCCCATTCATTTTGGAGTCAACAGAATGTTAATGGCTGAAGTTGCTAAAACGAGTGGCATATAGACAGACAAATGACCCAAATGCAGAGCATAGAAACAATGGCATTTGCAAACTGATTCTGCATAAAAATGCTTTGTATGTCTGTTTAAAAAGCAGATTATCTTTCTTATTGTATGCTTTCCCATAAAGGATTAAAGTACCACTAAGGAAAAAACAAAGCCCCTCAAAAGAGGAATAAAGGACGATCAAATTAGATCTGTTCTTAAGGATGAGATATATCCCCAATTTAAAGAGCATATTCAGCTAACCCAATCTAACAACGCAGCACTGTACACTATTTCTCTTCTTGGGACTCAGATTATATTTGTTAGCTTACTGTTACAATTTAATACCGGCTTGCCTGGGAAGAGTTTTTCAACTCTTTCAAAATGGCCCGTCATTAGAGTCTAGCACTCCCCTGGGCACCACAAACTTTAAATAATTTTCGAATCAATTAACTGGCTACTCTCAACGCAACAGGGATTTCACACTCCAGGGTCGTGGTGCATTATCAGTTGGAGACGATTCATGGCGTTTTGGGAGAAAAGTTCATGGTTGAAATCATTAATTCATTTTACCGGACTTTTAGTTATGCATTACTTTCCACAGCTGGGGTAGCAAGAAGATTAATGGCATGTTCTTTGGTTCTGTTTTCTGCCATATATAGCTACTATGTGAAACTCTGTCCCACAGTACAAGGGAACATACCTTGAGAAGCGGGACAGCTGCCAAGTCCATATTAGGTTTTTATTCTTCTGAATATGAAATAAAATCCATCAAACCTTCAAATAATAATAATAATACAAAACTCAGAGGTTAGTTCCTTTTCATGTGATTAAATATGGACCATACTTAATCACCAACTGTAAAGAGGACCCAGACAACCCCCCTCCTAACCAAATTGCCAACACTTAAAGCATATTTTAGTGTAAGCACTTCAAAATGAGGCCACTCACAAGCGATACAGAGAGCAAGCTGTTAATTGAATGCAGAGTTTAGGAAGACCGATAAAGTTCAGGCGGGTTTTCCACATTCTTGACAGGTAATGACATGTGCAACAATTAGTCTTCCAAATTTGCACTGGGATCCACCGAAGTAATTGAGGCTGATGAAATTAAAATCTTTGTTAGGCGGTCTTTGTCAAGCAGTCTCTGTTCAGCAACATGTTGACCATAATCACTGCAGGGTCAGCGGACTGAAGAGGCCCATTTGATAAATAATAGATGAAGAATAACCATTCAACGGTGATTCATTTTCATTTTATGGTGAAGGGCTGTTTATTTAATTTCTGACAGAATGGCTCCCCTCTGCATCCTCCCCTCGAGTGGTGCCATCGATAGTGGGCTGAGAGCTGTGAGACCGTGTGGCTGTTGCTTATTAGATAAATGGCACATACAAACAGAGTGTGTATATGGCCTATTCCGATGGTCTAACATATCCTCAGGTGTTTCATGATTGCTTGAGTGTAATTAGACCTGTTCTCTAAGCGCTCCAGACACAAACTAAATTACTTCCTGTCGTGTTTTGAGATTAATTAAAACTGTAGGTCAAAGGATCTGGATTTCAGATTGTATGAGGATCCAACTTAATGTCTCAGAAGTGGGATGGCAGTGGATGCTAGCCCACAAGGGCTTCGTGCGGTATTTTCTTTTAAAACCAATAACAACTTACAATTTGTTTAAAAATGTTTAAACAGCCATATGGCTCGTCTAGTAGTGGCTCTAGATGTTGCGTCTTTCTTGCTGCGTGAAGATGTTTTTCTATGCTGTAGATAGGCTATTTTGGATTCGATGCAGCTAATACTTAATCACTGAACACTATAGGCAATTTCTCACTGATATGCAGTAAACCACGTTAACTCTCTCAGGTTCCTACGGATTGCACTGTAGGTTAAAGGCAGAGAAAGAAGCTTTTACTTCATTCTTAAACCTAAACCGTATGAATGTTTGAAAAGAGACACTGTGTTCTTAACATTACAATAAATTGTATTTATGTACTAAACAAAAACGAGCATATACTCAGTGTGGTACATCTACTGTATTTCAACCGAGGAGTGTTTTATGTCGCCACGTGTGCAGCGCTTTAAATAACTTTGTCTGACTAATTAGATGCTCTATTTGTGGTCATCAGTCAGGACTGGCTGTCACAGTACGACCATTTTACGAGTTCAAGCCATTCACAACAGACTCGACAACACTAGCATGCGGCAGCAGAGACAGCCCGCTGGTAGACAGGTACATGTTCATCTGAGCAGAAGACAGTGTGTGACATGAAACGGCATGATTAAACAATGGTAAATGGCCATGAACTTTGAATTCAGAGAGACATTTCCCAGCAGTTATTGAAGAGCTTCTCAACCACATTAATATGACTCCCATGATAACTGACATTTGGAAGAAAAGAATAATATCAACTAAGCTCCTCACCTTTATTTGCTTAATATCTAAGATACATTTTTATTAGAAAACCTGCACAAGCAGCAGCTGAGCAAAAACTTGTCAAAGTTATATTTTTATTGATGCAGAGAGGACTGTTGTAGTCTTTATTCTGTTTTTTTTTAAAGCAAAATTAGCATTTCATAGCAAATGTTTTACGGTATTGATTTTCACGGTACGGTATTGAAATTTCACTTACACTCCTTTTAAACTGTATTCAGCCAAAATTATACAAAGCTTACTCTGTGACTTTGACCTGGGTTAAACATAGGGGTGATACTGCCAAAAACCAAGCATGATTCCTATAGTACCTACAGTTTTAGTATGCATTTGTTATATAGGTATTATGGGAATATCTATTATTATTTAATCTGCTCTTTTACATCATAGATACATGTTTGTGAAATGTAGGTTGTTACATTTCATAATGAGACCAAATAACGTTTATTCCAAACCATTTTAATTGTATTAATTTCTTGGCTTATCCTGATTAATGTGATTCAATGTGATTCAATGTTTCAGACTTCCAATAGACTTCTCCAAAGGTTGGTGTGTATTTTCTCTACTGTAGAGAAGGTGAATGAATGAATAAATACCAAAAAGCATGATTTGACCTTAAAATTGCAACTCCCACACAAGAAAGTGGATTATATCACACAAGGAGCAATAGAATATGAAAAAGAGGAGAAATTAACAATAAAGAATCCTGAGTAGCACAATATTAAAGCAATACAAAATGCAAGAAAATAATCTGGAGGATCGAATGTTTAAAAGGGTCTGTCAGTCACTTTGTGGCTATATAACCGTCTAATTGTGCATACATTGTGTGCCTATCCAATTGTCCACCTCATTTGATGCAGGTGTTCAGTGTGGGTGAAAGACAGCAGGGGTGTGTGAGACATGTGGCAAGACCGAAAAGAGGCAAATTGATACTTACAAAAACTGAAAGACTCAATCCCCAGCTTCCAGCGATCACTGGTCGGTTGATTTTGAATTCATGTAAAAACCTGAAATGTAAGCAAAAAGGAGACAGGAAAAGACTATTTTAAGTGTGTCCTTGTATGTAACATCATATAGTATTTAGTTAATAAATAGCTTTCATTTGATTAAAAAGCACCAGAGAACTTGGAACATTGTTAAAATCAATAAGGGTCTTAGATAACCATTTCGGAACAACAGAGGAAGAGGAAGAGAATTAGGGCCATGTGACTGTTGGCTGAGGGTCAGAGTCTCCACAGCTGAGCTACTGTAAGACAGCTTTGTTAGTGTCCGACCTCCAGTCCTCACAGCTGTCACCAATGGGAATCCGTCCTAGACAATGTTTAAAATCCACTTCTCTGCTACCTCATTAATCTGCCTTCCAGTTGACAGATTCCACTAATAAACAGCTTTCACATAAAGCAGTTGTTTTATTTAATTTTGCTTTTTTTCCCCCTTCAAACGAGGCCTGCTAATGATTTATTTAGGGGCCATGCTATGTTAGTTTCAGCTTGTCTGTTGTTGTCTTTGTTGCACAAATAACCAGGAAATTCCAGTACAGTTTAAGTGCATGCAACCACAGTTAAGAAGCAATGACAACTGAGAGGAAACAACTCACTGATCAGACTATCTAGCTTCAGGGATGAAAATGCTGTAACCTCATTCATGTTCATTTTCTCACATTATCTTGTGTTTCACAATAAGCCAAGATCTCATTACCAGCTGATTTATACAATTAGTCTGCCTCAGCACTGCCAATTAAACAAGGCCAAGGGTTTTTTAAGGTCATGCTTAACTGATCTGTCACTAATTTGCACTACAGCACCTCAGTCTCCCATCGCTGGGGCCAATAAGTCACCAACAACAAGACCAGATGAATGTACCGACTACCACTGTATTGTTGTCAGAGCACAGTACAGAGTCTGCTACGTGGGAGGCTGGAGGGCTAACAGAACGAGCCAGATAAAGGCAAGAGTTGGAGATGGGTCTGAATGTGGCAGCCTTGAGGCTGGATGTGACAATGGGGGAGAGGGGACCCAGGTGACCCCATCTGAATAGAAAGCTGAATAGCACCTCTGAGCTGAAAGTCTACTCCTGCCTCTAAAATGATGCTAAACACACACTATTTCACTGTTTTGAACTATGCTCCAGCTGCAACCACCCACTCCTGTAGTCACACACACACACACACGATTAACTTATATTAGCAGCTATTCAGTCTACGCAACAATCCCTGCCTGCTGGATAAACCACATATTACATGGATGGTAATTGAATAAACCAATCTTTGTCAAACATCTGGCTATAGGCTTAATTCCTGTTGTGCCAAAATAAATGAGAGCTCTTATAATTACAGAGAGACATTAACAACCTTTGAATTCATAATATGATGTTAATTGAGAACAATGAGGTATATAATAAATGGGGAAATGTATTCCTTATTCATTGGTTATTTAAGTTAATTATTTGTCTGAGGGAGAAAAAAAAAACAAAAGAATTTATAATTGCAAATAATGAGCGAACCCAAATTATATTATAATGAAGCAAATGTAGTCATCCCTGCGGTGTAATAAGAGTCAGTGTCAACCGGCCAATTGTAGCTGCATGTAGCAGCTTTTTTCCTGCTGTGAATTAGACCTACAGGCAGGAAACATAAAACAGGCACTCCCCACTCCTAATTAGAGGATCGGGGACTTATTAAACACAATTCCAGTCAACCCCAAATTCAAATGATTAGTTTCACCACATTTTTATAAACAAACTGTCGACACACTTAACCGATATACTATTTTCCACAAATTTTTTTTAGCTAGAGACAGAAACTGTTAGGGTGAGAGGAAGAGATGCCAAGTCAATTTGGGCCCATTAGGCCACAAGTGTAACAGTCAGAGTGAGTCACAAACACTATTTTTCTGTTAAGATAATTTCACTACAGGTCTACACTGAAGGTTTAGCTCTCAGATACAAAAACTCCAAACAGACTGATGGAGCTGACATCAAAGGAGCAGGGACAGAGAGCTCACAGCTACCTGTGGCATTTCTGTCAAAGAGTGGCCTTTTCTCTAGCTTTGGCAGGCCATGGATACCTCGCACACACACACACACACACACAGAACACGAAAGAAACAAATGAAAATGCAAGCATGCATACACACTCAAGTTGCCACAAAAAGCTTTCATATGCAGTGAAGCAGAGTTGAAAATTATAGCATCATTTCCACTACTGAAATGTAGTCAGGCAATACACACACACACACACACACACACACACACACACTCATAGTCTTTCAATGCCTAAGTCAGTGAAGACGGAAACCATTTGGCTTGTGCTTGATAAAACTGCAGTGAAACAAAATTGGGGACACCAACTGGATAAGCCGTCCCTGATCCACACTTTTCAATTTGTCCAGTCCAGACACTCACACTCACACTTACACACACACACACACACACACACACACACACACACACGCACACACATATGCAATTTGTCTGGTCACAACGCTAGATTCAAATTCCACATTTCTGCAATGATGCAGTGGGTACAATATAAGGTGAACTCATTCACTTATACTAAAACCTCCCACGTAGAAGATGCTTGTGTCTCTGTATATTACACATGAAACTCACTGTCTGACTGCTGGAATTGCCATTTGAGCTAAAGCCTCTTGTACAGTATGTGAAGGAAAGCAGTTTTACTATCTCAGCTCAGAAATAGTCACATTCAGATCAAATGAACCTTCAAAATCAAAATGTTCATGTATGGTGTGGGCTAGGCTTGATTTAATTTTCCCTGACCATAACAGAGATCATTTTTCAACAATCATGTGACAGTGGCTCAGTATCAACAGACAACACCACCACAACTGTTTACAGCACAGGGGAGACCAACCACTAGCTGTCCCAACCAAATTCAGGTTATATGTTTCATGTACTTTAACTCTGTGTTGCATTAAAACCAACATGTTTAAATTGAATGTATGCGGGCGCTGCATACCTGTATGTAAATGCACATTTCACCGTGTGTAGTTTTGTGTGGATTTGCACGAGGCAAGCCAAAACGTGTGCTTCAACTTCTGTTTGGAATTCATCCAGATCTGCAACATGTTAAAAAAGAAAATCCACCCAATCCTCCGTTCCAAATCCGTACACTCTCCTGCGTCCAAACACGCTAAAGTAGGAATTCTGCCGAGTTAGTTATTTTGACAATAGAGGTAATCTATGCCATCAGCAGGCTGCTCCCTACCTGGATGCTGTGTGGTTATCTCTGCAGAAGCAGCAGCCACACAGTCACTCAGGCCGGGGACTGCATGGGGGAGTTTGGGATGCAATGAGGTGGGGCTATAACAGTGGTCCCATGGGAAATAGGGAAATGGGAGGATGAGGAGGGGTGGGGGTGCAGTGCGGAGGGCGAAGGGGTGAAGCGCAGAACATTCTGGCACAGAAGTGTCTGATATAGTAATTGAAGACATGTGATTGTCTGTTAAATATCCACTTCCATAAAGTCAATCCTCTCTGTGGTAGCATCATCTGTGAAATATGAAACGACAGCTTCCATGCAGTGAGTAATCACTTCAGCTGGAAATGAGAGGACATTGATGGTCAGGAAACAGCTAGTGTTCAGGTAGACTGTGGACACTTTGGCACAGATCGTTTTAAAAGGAGGTAGTATTTGTAGAGTCACAGTTAGCTCATAAATCTATTCACTTCCTACTGGTGAGATAGACTTTGGACAGCCATGGACAAAAAAAAACGAAAAAGTCCAGTGCTGTGCTGTTAGACAGACAAGCTGTAGTTCTGCAAGAGATCCACCGTATCATTGAGTTATTTGGTGTTGGAAACAGGTCAATCACGTGCAAACAGCTGTTTCATGCTCCAGCACACCATTAACTGTCACACCCTTACAAATCTCTCTTTTCTCCTCTTTTTATCTTTGCCCTCCGTCTCTCAAAAAACTGGCCTTTTGGCTCTCTGGCTGATCCCGTCCTGACACTGAACTACAGCAGACTAGGCACTCACAAAATGTCTCGCACCAACGTGTTAGGAATGACTACGAGAGCGTCATTCCAGTTAAAATATCTTTGTTGAGAGTAAAACAGTGACCTGTAAATTGGCAGAGCTAAAGTGCAATAGTACCAGATAAACCAAAAGAAAAAATTCCATGCTTGAACAGCAGCTATTCTACCCAGTTTGTCACAAGCAATAGCTTGATACGGATACAGTGCTGTGGCTGAACGAGGCTTTTGTGTGCTGCTCAGCAAATGCATTATCTATCATTTCCTCTATGTCAAATAACAAGAATAAAAGTCTATTTACTGAGCAACTGGGTTGAGGCAGGGTGAAGGGAGAGAGACGACCAGCAAACAGAATGTTTTCCTCCACGGTGGACGGCATTCAGTCCCCAGTGCTCCTAACAGGCAGGCGTGCAACCTATCAATTCTCTTTGATTCCCTCTCACATATTCTTCACTCCAAAGACTGTAAAGACAGAGAACGCCGAATAGGCTTGTCTTTTTGCACACTGATGAGACCTTTTTTCTTAACTTCCAAGATATACACATATATTTTCTTTTGCCTTTTTTCTTTCTCTGTTCCTTCTTTACTCAGTGTGGGGTTTGTTTATTTGTGTATGTTGGGGGGTGGGGGGTGGGGGGGGGTTATGAAAACAAGTCTCTCCCTCTCTCCGAGGTAATGTGTTTATTTTCCAGGACCCATCTTCTAGTTTACTGCGTTGTGGCGTTTCTCCCCTCTTATCGCCTGGCCCTCACGGGGCACTTTAGCCCCTCAAATCCTGTTCACCACATACTGGTTTTAGAATCTGTGAAATGAGTGCTAGAGAAGCGTGGCCACAATGTCTGCCTGTGTTGCTACTGGACTCAAATGGGCTTCGTGCTTTTTTTTTGTCCAGGGAGATGCATAAATGGAAGTTTTTAACACCTCAAAGGAGGCTGGGCCTTTGTGGAGCCACACTAGAGAAGCCTGCCAGTCTCCCGAGGAGGCAGACACACTGAGTGCTGCAGGACAAAGAGCTGGAGGAGCAGAATCAGCAGGGGCATCACTCTGCTTTGGGCACCAGGCAGACACACACATGTACACCCGCATATACTGTATAACCGCACTTACATACAGAGCACTCATATGAACACACGCACTCACATACAAACATTACAATGGCTGGACTGGCATGTTACAACTATATGAAATAGCTGTAAACATAATATCAAATATCAAAAATAGATATGTCAAATATATCATATTTCAAATCTGTTAAAATCAACCAACAGCAAATTACTACATCTTTTACCCACCTCTAACACCTGCATGCACCCAAACAGCCTGCAGCGGTAACCAACGAGTAAGACATAATTCATCTGAATATAAACACTGCATTACCACCGGTTAAAATACAACATACAGTAGCTAACTGTAAATAGATTCATATGTGATTGTACGAACACACTCAATAAAAATGACAAATACAACCAGCACAACAGACGCCGCCATTTCCTACTTATTGATTTCAGCTCCACTGTTTGAAAATAATTTCCTCATTTCCATCCCAATTTTCCTTATTGAAATTCTTTTTGTATTCCCGAGGACAGCCCAACAGCTGGCATTTACAATCAGTCTTTATGCCATTTAGATGTCTACAATAACCATTTAGATGCAAATATCTCTGCCTTGTACAAAGGAGTTGCAACTTCTGTCAGAAGCAACATAATCAACCTGTAATTGTCTCCTGGCTCCAAGTGGTTTCCAGTGACAAGGCCTAAGCCGTAAGCATCTGTATTCAAATGATTCCCTATTTCAGGCACGGTTTAGTGTGGATATTTTCCAGCAGTACTGCACTGAAAATCAATCACATGGTGAATTAAACCAGAAAGGAAACAACTGATCCATAAATGATCAGGTTACAACAAGACATTGTGTCCGCAAATAATTCAGTGTTCTCCTTGTTTGAGGAGAAGCAGGGACGTGCTATTTCACAGTGGCCTTTTCCACCACTGACTTGTATTACTGACGCACATTTTTTCGATTTGCAAAGGCAGGCTTAAGTCGACAAATATTTATTTTAGCGGTGAGCTCAGCACAATGCAGACAGACAACTTTAACTAAAGACGTGTGAAAACGTTGTGGCATGTGACAAAGAAAGTCTTAAATGGGCTGCAATGTTCTCAGAAAAGGAATGACTATAGCTGAACGTTAATATTCCATGTTGGAAAAAACCACTCTTAATCGTCCATTCATTTAACCCAACGGTGTACTCTACAGTACAACAGCGTTTCACTGCATGTTTAGCTGCTTCCTGCTAAAAAGTGATCTATTAGTCTTTCTTCTCTGGTGGAATACTAAATACTAAAATGACTGAAATCTTGATTAAGATTTAAGGGTCATATAAGTAAAAAAAACTAAGCCTGTACTGTAGCGTATGGCCATGGTGTAAATCTGATACTGATGGGGGCATATGCTTTGCTTTGGCTCCACTGGCCCCAGTACAGCCATTTTAACAATTAACATTATAACCTCTGTTTTTTCTTTTTATTTACAGTTGTAGAGGTCATTTGTCTTTTTTTTTGAAACCCACAATTAATAGCAGCGTTTGCAAATGCAAATGAGTCCATTTAGGGGGAGGGAAAATGATCAGTTTGAGAATATTTCTGCCTTCTTAATCTTCTTAAGAGGGAAATGATTTAAAAGGAGGACACAAATCTCCAGTGACATGGCAGGAACTGTAGGGCACTTTCCTCACTCCTCTCTCTCTCTCTCTCCATTCTCCCTTCCTCATCTCACTCATGTCTCCCTCCCACCCCCCCCCCATCCCCATTCCTCTCTCCTCCTAATTTACCTCTCCCCCCATGTTGCCCTGTAGGGGTGGAAGGGCCAGGAGAAGGGACAAGGATCTGAGAGCAGGGCTCTATTTGGCTTGTCCCTCCAGAGGAAACAAATGTAGTGTTTGAGCCACTGATCACTGGCATAATTGAGTTTAACACTCCTTTTCTGGATTAAAAAAACAGCCTTTGAAATGAAAGGTCAAATTACCTCTAGAGTCAGGCAATAAATAAGTCAAACAAGGTAAGAGGTTCCTACCAGCATATGTTAGTGGCAAATTTAATTACCAGAAAAAACAGGAGGCTCTTCCATTCCATACTGCATTGAACAACAACAGTGTTGGAGTCCCAATTGCACAGCACAGGAATGAAACTAGAGAAATCACCACTTATTTTATTTCATCAATTAAAGTCATGTTTCACAGAGCATCATTCCAACGGTGCCAACGTATGAACACCTCATAATTTAAGAAATCCAGCCTTAATATTTTAATGTCACCAAGAACAGCAATTTTGCAAATAATCAAATTGCATGGTGGAAAAAAAACCTTTATTAGAGTCTGGATAACATTCTTGGCCATTAGTCTGCACAGTTTTTAATGCATGATTTTTTACAGTTATGTAAGGTATCGTATAGGCCCATTGTTCATTGACTGTAGCACAAGGAGAGAAAATTGTTATAAAGTAAGGCTGCAGTCTGGACTGGAGGCACAGAAGGTGGCCGCGCAACAAGAGAGAGAGGGAGACAACGCTGCCCTAAACTCAACTAGCTACAATGTGGCCTTTGTGACATAATGTACTCTGTACAGCAGATTGTGGAAAATAATCCAAGGTTTACTGGTTTGCATATCCAGCAATAACAACTGACATCACAACCTGTACCATATAGCCCATGTTTCTGGGCACATTTTACATTTAGTGGAGAATGAGGGGGGTAAGAAAAACATCGTCAAGCAGTTATTATTTTCCCATCATGTGTTAGGAGCCCATTACAGCATGGCACAAGCAACGGTAAAACTGAGAAACTCAGCAGGCTGAGTCTACAGGCAGAGGGCTAGGGAGCACTTAGACTCACAGTGCAAACTTACTGCACACTGTTAACTGCTGGAGAAAGATGTAGTTCAAACAGACACTTTGCACCTACAGATTATGTGTATTTAAATTCTGCTAGTCATTAAGATTTAGTTTTTCCCATCAAGTGTTTAGTTGGCTTCCATATGCTACCATCAGTGTTGGGAGAAGTACCTTCACGTGTCTTTGCAGAGTTTCTGAAAAAGCATAATGAAGAAAACAATGCAGTAGAAGAGGGAGGAAGAGGCTTTGTAGTGTGGCTGTACAGACAAGAGTAACATGAGGGCGGTGTTAACTGTGCTGAAAGCACGACAGGTGGGTCACATGAAAGATCACTATGCTTTTTTCACGTACCCAACACATGCTTCTTATTATTGTACAAGACAAATTGACATCACTCCAAGCAATAGAGAGAAGGCCCTCCATGACCACTACAACTCAAACTAGTCTTCAAGTATATCTTACATTACATGCGAGTATACATTTTGAAGCTGAGTATGCCTTGAACATTCTATTGGGACAAAATGAAAATGTAAATAGCATAAATTGCGTGTCCAAACATGCAATAAGTGCTGCAAGGTAAGTATGATCTATGTAATAACAGAAAAAACTAATTTTTCTCTGCATATAACTGATTTCAAATGAAAGAGCCAAGCAGACCTTTAAATAAAAACTAGCACACTGGTTCCCATAACCTTTTGAAATGTGAGTTAAAATGTATACTGAATAAAACATATAAATAAATGTGCTAAAATATGTGACTTCCATCTAGCTGGAAAACCCCCCCCACAGATTACATGTTATAATTTTTAAATAGGAAAAATAATATTTTTAAAGAACAGCCATGGATGGAGTGTGTGCACGTATATGTCCATATATCCATGTGTGTGCATGCCTGCTCTCCACAACAGCCCCCTAAACGTGGTTTTGGGCAGACTGTGGCCTAACAGTAAAATGTTGAAATTGGAAAAAATATTACCCTTCTTTCTCTTGAATAGCTGAGAGATAAGCACCCTTTAGCAATGAAGCCAGTGGAGTTTAAGCTTATTATGAATACCTCTCAGACCGCAGAAGCATGTACTGTAGAAATCAAAGGGAGTAATAGGCAGGTAAGCCTGTGTCATTTTAAGGAGGAAGTCAGTTGTGAAATTGTAAAATCGCAAGCCCCTGCTGACAATCTCCTGCCCTCAGAACACTCCCATAAATGATTTCTAATGGCAGTGGCTATCACATATCTGAAAAAGTCAGAGGTTTGTGAGCCGAAAAGAAAGAAAGTCCAATGCTAATCTCTCCATTGATGGAGACTAATAATAATAAGAAGACCGTTTATCTCTTTGATTAAACAGGACTATACTCTGAAGTTCACAAGAATGTGTGATTCTTTGCAAGTGCCTTAAGCTTCCTGAAGTAGACCTGGCTTTGCAGAACATTCCTCATGGTTTCATGTTCAATTGGCTGTGAAAGTCCACAGCATAACTGAAACCATTAAAAAAAATATATACACACATACATACATACATACATACATACATACAAGCAACAAACTGAGGTCATCTTAATTTTTTTAAATGATATTTGGGGTACGAGAGCTGCTCCTCAAATTCCTGAATTCCTACATGAAGAAAGTGCACATATACTCACAAAAAACCATCAGCTGTAGGGTTAGAGTAGAATAGTCGTTTGAGCATTTTCTGCCTAATAGCTTAAGCTGTAAAGCTCCTCTGCTGTAGATCTGCTGTAAAGATGATATCATAACACAACTGCTCTGAGGAAGCCTGGACTCTGTAGTGCTTGCATATTCTACAAAGGCATGCACACACACAAACACACACACATACACACACACGCAGGCTAATACATACTGTGCTTTTTCTCCTCTGAATATTCATCCATGTTTCCACATCATCTGCAGGTCTCCTAATCACAGTCACTTCCCCTTTAATCACAGGGCTCTAATTAGGTCCTAATAAACCATTTTGCCATCCTCTTGGAGCGCGTCTGTGTCACTCACACATCAAACCAAGAAATACTTTATTAAGGGGCTGTCAACCTCAAAGGAAAGCTCCTCCAGCATCAGTGATACAGATACTGCAGGCACACCCTCTTACACTAATTGAAATTATCGAAAGCTCCGCTTACATGTGACACTTGGCCATGTCTGAAACCATGGCCTGAAGTACAACAGTTAAAAGCATGACGCTTGCGCCAGCACTGAGGCTCTACTTGATTCTCTGATGTTGGGTAATTGTTTAAACCTGAGTGAATATGGCACAGGGCCTCATGCTGCCTGTTCTGCCAAGAGAGGAAAAAAAAATTTCCTCTGTTTCTTCTATTCTAATTCAGTCCATCATGGGCTTCAAGGAAAGCCCCAATGATTCCATGTTCGTCTTGGAGAACCAGTGTTGATGGGATGATGATCACTGACCACAAGTTGATAATGATGACTGTTTAATTAGAAGCTTTTCTTTGGCCTGGCCACAACCAAACTCCTCCACCCTGCAGATGGTAACCAATAAATTTAGCTTTGCCGAGGATGAGGAGGAACATTGTACCTCCCCAGTTTACCCTCAACCCCACCCCAAACCAAGAACATAAAGCCTTTCTCCTTGCTAACTCAAAAGCGCAACCAGCCCTGTTGCACGTGCGAGCAAACATCTGACTGTGGTGGTAAAGTCCAACTGTGTCTGGTACGGTCTATATTCATATACACAATTTGAAATTGGTAGTACAATTTTGAGGAAATGTAAGGCTGTCTGACTATTGTTTAATCTACAATATCTACAATATCCTCACCTTGCAACTGAAGCACAATACATTTTTTATGGTTCTGTTTAGGCAACTCAAAGCAGTCGGTTAGAGTTAGGGAAACACTGTGGTCATGGTACAAGTACATTACGGTTATGGTTGGGAAACTAAAACGCGTCATTAAGGTTGGCAGAAACATCATGAGCATGGTAAATATTTAAAAAGTCAACTGTGATGGGATGCAAACCCCAGTCTCCAGAGTAGAAGTCATGTGCCTGGACATCCACCCAGATCTCCTCCCTATGACTTTACATTGCGGTATAAAAACGTAACTCTAGGAACGGGCTTTGACAGCAAACGTAAATCACAATTGCAAATTAGCTGCATATGAACATAATACGCATTGGGGAGGTTTTAAAGTCATTTGTATGTGTGTGTATGCAGTCCGCAGGGGTTATTCGTTGTGCTCATATAATATTCCAGCAAAAGCAAAAAATCCATCTTTTTCAAAATCTGAACATTTTTGGTTTTTAAGACTTCCACAATGTAATTTTGTAGATTTTACAGACCGTCCTGTTTAGTGGAGCATTACTGTTCCTCAGACAGGACAACCCCTCCCATCTTCCTCTGGTCCCTCTCAGTCTAGTCCTCACCCACCTCCTGTCAATCATCCTCCCTCAGACAAGCCTCCTACCAGAGGTTTCCACACCCGTACTGCCTAACAGAAACAACAATCTGTATCTGTGTATGGGTGTATGTGTGTGTGTGTGTGTGTGTGTGTGTGTGTGTGTGTGTGTGTCTGTGTGGCATGTGCCAGAGTGGCTATCCCCTTAGATTGTCAAATTTACCGTATGGGCCAAACCATAGTTTTCTCTATCATTTCAACAGATTTCTGTTTTTTTAGTCCCATTCAAGAATGTGATTATCACAGACGGCACTTTCTTTGGCTTTATTCTTTGAGCACTGAGTCGGGCTTTCTGGGCTTTCCTCACTGTAGCTGCACTTTGCTTATAAATGTGCAGTTGAGCCAATCAGGCGATTCTTAAATGCCGCTTTAGACTGGGCAAAATGTTTCAATGCCAACAGTTGTTTCTGAATCATGTATGTCAATTCATGGGCCTTCAAAGGATTGAGCAGATGGCTGTTAATTAAAATTTGGTTTAAGTTGGAAGGTCATATTTTCCAACATTTATGTCTCTGATATGGCTGTGGTTATATTGTGGTACAAGTAGGCATGGATAACATTGCTACTCACCATTTACCAGCACTGGAGTGAATAGGAAACCGTGCCATGGGGAAGCAAATGAAAGGGGAAAAGTAAGCTGCTGCTTCCCACCCAATAAGTACAATAAGTATTCTCAACCACCATGAAAAAGATTTACCCCGTGAAAAATTCACTGTCAGGAGAAAAATCTATTTCTTAAAGGAGACAGTTTGATCTACTAGAAGGGTCTGACGCAACATGAACACTAACATCATTATTTGTGCAGAGTCCTTAGTCTCAGAAAGTCTTCTCTTAGCCCATCTTTTCAACAACAGGGTCTAAACACCCCCCTCCCTTTACTCAGAGAGGGAGAAAGAGGATAACAAAGACAGACAGAGACTAAGAGAAGGCTTGTGGTTGGGTCTGCTGAAGCCATTTTCTCATAATACACATTAAGGGCAAAGCCTTGTAACACATCCAAGTCAGTGTAAAAAGAAATTATTCAGAAAGGAAACAAAAGACCTGGGCAAGAAGAGATGCTATGGTTAGCTTCATCAAAACTTTAGCCACAAGACCCTTTCCATCTATTTCTCCCACCCTCCTCTTTGTCACTTTGATTTATTTTTGGCATTGTACATTAGCATTTTCCAAAGGAAAAACTGTTGGGAATCTGATTTCTGGCCCAGTGTGTTCTTTCTTTTCCATAACTTCCTCGCCTGTTTCATATGTCACAGTAGCTTCTCCATGATGCAAGTGGCTGATCAGTATTTGTTTCCATCCAACGGCGCTGACACACACACTATCCGGGGAGCTCGAAATTCAGCGGTAGCAAAGACAAAGTACGTTTTTGTTTTGAGGCCTATCTTTTAAAATCTAGTGAAATCAACAAGTTAAAGCTGAACTAAGGTCTTAATCCACATTTAAAATTTGTGTAAATATGAAAGAGAATATGATGTCTTCTGTAAGTCAAATCTTTGATATTGTATTTATACTCAAACTTGTCAGTCAAATTGCAGAAGCCAAATATCTGGACCAGCCTTCTGCATCACGCATCAAAGTGCCACATTATGGCCATGACACTTCAGTGCAAGACAATACATGGTATCACGTGTTCAAATCACATATCTCTGGAGAATGTGCACACATGCACAAATACACACCGTGTAGGAGCACACACAAATATGCACACAAAGTTGCCAATCTGATCTGAAAGCAGTTGTGTGCCAACGAATGGTCTCCCAGCATCCTAAACGATGGACCGCAGAGTAAAGAAGCCAGCTTGGCTGGCTTAGTCTCAACTATGGAGCATATTTTACATCTCAAGCTGGCAGACACCAAGCCGGCTGTCAATCTCCACCAACTGGATAATGTCTAATCGTTCAGCTTTTACAGACAGTGGAGACCTGTGTAACTTGGATACTTCTAAGATTACAGAGTACATAAACTTTTGCGAAACTGGATCGGTTATATTTTCAGTCACAAAAGGGTAAATGACAACCTTGTGACTCATGCTCAGCCCTCAATGTCGAAATAATGTCGAAATAATAAAATTTTTTTTTCTGCAATAGGGTTATTCATAACAAACGAGAAATTCAAATACAGTATGTGTTCCATGCCATAATTGCTTCTCTCCCCTTCCAGAGGGTGAGGTTTTTAAAGCCTTCTTTCACATGATTTTACATAAAATCTCTCAGTGCCACAGCTGCCCATGTTGGCTCAAGTGTCCTTTAACATTTCCTCCAAGGCAGTGTCTTGCCCATGGGAAGACTCCAAACACAATGGGTGAGAGTGGGGGGAGTCACAAGGAAAAAGCCTGTTGTGACGCTTTTGTGTGTGAGCAGTGCAAAAGCCCATATTACACTAATCTCTTTTCCCTTGTTCACTCGCAAGACACAATCTCAGGTCTTCAGAGCTTCTCCAATTCTAGTAGGACAGAAATCACTTGGGGCAAAACATCACAGTTTCTTCTTCTTTCTTTTTCTTTTTTTTTTAAATAATCCCATCATTCTGCAGCAAGGTCACCCATACAGACTGTATGCAGTATCTATCTATGGAATGTTAATAGATTGATAAATAAGCATCATTTCTCCGTGACTTAAATTGAAGGTTAGTGTGACAGTCGGTGAAAACTGTTACTGAGTCAAAGTGAAAAGAATAATAATTAATGCACGATTCTCTCTCTCAAACTGTAGTTAACAAAATGGTTTCCACCGAAAAAAAAAAAAAAAAACTGGCTTTGGATTCTGCACCCAAATGTCTGCAAAAGGAACATGGACAGACCTGAGTGTTTGTTTAAAATTCAGTTTCAACCACCTGCACTCTTTTCACACAACCTGACAGTTCTCAGCCTTGCTCCATATGCTGCATGTGTGTGTGTGTGTGTGTGTGTGTGTGTGTGTGTGTGTGTGTGTGTGTGTGTGTGTGTGTGTGTGTGTGTGTGTGTGTGTGTGTGAGTGAGAGAGTGAGTGAGAGACAGTGTGAATCAGAAACAAAGAGGTTCATACAGAACAGATCCATCTGTACCAAGCACCAACAGACACACATAGTAATTTGGTGCTAATCACTTACAAATGTTCTAATAATAGTAATTTATTAATGGAGACAGTTGGCTTCCAGTTAATTAAGTCTAATTAACAGCTGGTGTTCAGTCAGTTCACATTTTGTCTTTAGTCAAACCCATGAAGACCAAAACCAGAACAAATGTGAGCATGTTACAGTAACTCAGGCAAACAAACCAATAATTAGCATGAAAAATAACAACTTTAACACAATATGAATGTAACAAATATTTGGCAGCACATTTACACTGTAAAACCAGTTGAATATTTACTTTATCTTTATGTATATAAAATCTGTTTCTGACTCTAAAGGTGACCAAACAATAAAATGTGCCAGAACAGGTAGAAGAGACACCTACAGCTGTTCAACTGCCAGATCAGATCAGCTCATCTATAAAACACTTTAAAATTACAGGTTTAATTTTTAAAGATTCTGAACAGCTGCAACAGTTATAATGTTCAGATGTCAATGTACTCACGTCTTACAGAGCTGCTGTCCATCTTCAACTGAACGTCTAAATCCACTTTAATCACACACAGAGCGTCCGAGGTTGGGGGCTGGGTCAGTGGCGTGCAGGCTCCGCCCCTGAGGACAGACTAATCTGAGCTAACGAGCTTAATGAAAGGAACTCATGAGCCAAAGATCTTCTTCTTCATTGTCCATAGACACAGCAGTGCCACCATCAGGCCGTCAGATTCGTCACACAGCCAGAAACGCATTAGCTAGTGCGTCCTGATGGCGGTGCCAAGGAAACATGATGTTACATGAGTAAAAGGCTTTATTCTGTGTCAGCTGGTGTTTTCAGCATCGCTGAAGATTACGTCAAATATCTTAACTATTGGATAATATCCTCATGCTGATATGAAAGTTTGTTCAATATGTCGAGAGAACACGAACATCTTTCATAACTCATTTTATTAACACTTATTAAACTTCATGAGGCTCTCTGGTTTAAATAACAGTTCAATAATATTAAATGAAATATTTAAAGATTCCAAACATTTTAAAAACATACTTTGACAGAATTAATTTATTTTCACTTATAATACGTTTTTCATGAAAAACATGAAAACTTTCTGCAGAATAATAAATGTCCAGTTTACTTAGAAATAAATGAACCAAAACATAAAAACTTCATATGAAGTTGTACAGGCAGCAGAATCTTCTCCACCTTCTGCCCAGGTTACAGTTCAACATGGTTACTGCAGCAATGATCAGAACTGAAAATATAACGTATTCTCTTTTTAACAGAGATATGTCATAATGGTTAGAACTGGTTTTGCGATTCCAATAAACCAAAAACTCTTCACCCTTTATTAAAAACAAACTGAAGCTGGAAGGTGATTGAAGTACAAAATGTTTTAATAAAACATGATTACTGAATCAGAAACAGCAATGTTCACTAGCTCTTCTTCTCTTCTTATTAGCTTCAGAATGAAGGTAGAGGAAGAGCTGGTATCAGTAACACATTTACTTTACAGATGTAACATTGCTAAAAAGACAAACAGGAGACATCATCAGGAGCTTTGCTGAAAAAAGAGAAATAAATAAAGTTAAAATAAAATAAAGTTTGTAAAAGCATAAGCAGTGAAGTGTTTCTCACCAGCAGAGCTCGTCCTTTAGTTTCTATAGGCAGCAGAAAGTTTCCCAGAGCGCAGATCACACAGGCAACAGCGAACGGACTGAGAGCCTGAATCACTGACTGAGACATCAACACCTGAAGTACATACAGAATATTGTCAAACACGGACAGCTGAAACACCTGAAAACTCACCCGAGTGCTTCCAGGTCAAGACACTGAACACACCTGAGCGATGAATGGAGCGATCATTCCCCCGATACGACTGAATGACGTACAGAAGCCCATCCCCAGAGACCGAGCCACAGTGGGATACACCTGAGACACAACAAACACCTGTTACACATGATCTGGATCAATAAGAACCTCCACTAAAACCAGCAGCGTCTGGACATACCTCAGCGGTGTAAATATAAACCACATTAAAGTTCATGGAGACCAGAGACCGGAGCAGGAACAGCAAAACCGTGAACCCAAACCTGGAGAGAAAACCAGGGACAGATCTTCATAAACCTACACAGTCAGACTGGATGACCTCACAGAAATGATTGTACTCAATCACACTATAACAGCAGAGAGAGGAGTATCTGAGTTTCTTACATGGTGGTGCAGATGTTGAGCATCATGAACAAAATGGCCGCCAACACCTGCAGCACTGTCAGAGTCATCTTCCGTCCCCAGATGTTCAGCATACAGATGTTTAGTGGGACCACTGGGAGGACAGAAGAGGGGGTCAGATCTTCTTCAACTTGACTCTTCTCACCACTAGTGGAGAAAAACTATAGAGTTTGTCCTGGTGGTGGCAGCAGAGTAAATGTTGTGTTGTTACCTAAATCTTAAGGGCTGAATCTTTGAACAGTGGCCTGCTCAGGACATCTCAGACACTCACTGTCAGCTGTGCTTTCAGGTGGATAATGTTAGCATGTAAGCAGTGAAAGCAATGTAATCTACCAACATTTGGATATCATGCTAACATGTAGCTAGCATACCAACATGCTAATTGTAACAATACTATGGAATAATGAATTTCCACTGAGAGACAGTGGATTTCCTTTTTGAAGAGCTAAATAGTTTGCCTTCTCCTCGTTTCTTCACTGTCGATAACCATCGGCTTCGGTCCACCGCTGCGTCGGAGGACCGAAGCCGACACGTGTCTTTTTGCTGATGAGGGTAAGACAAAGGACCAGCCGCCGGATCACACCGAGTGATTCCTCAAGTAACGCTTGATATCCGAGCAGATTTAGTTAAAGTTTTTATTTTGTGTTTTTGATGATGAAATGTGAGTTTTGATGTATATTTTTACACTTGAGCGCTGATGGTTCTTTGGGAACCTGCCTTGGTGAACCTGTGCTTGACTAGTCCGACTGGTCATTCAGCTCCACTTTCAGTGGTGGTTTTACTCATTTTAGTTGCATGTACCTCCGTTTCTTTTGCTCTTCCTTTCACTGATATGCACACCTACAGAGTGAGCGACACCACCGTTCATGTCCGACTCAGACTGGTGTGCCAAATCTTCCGGTCTGTTTCACCAGTCCCTTGTGCATCTCATTTCCACACTTCCATGGTATCAGCTCCACCGCTCTGGATCTGATCCCGCCATATTTCCTTGACCTTTGTTCCACACCTACGTACACACATGGTCCTCAGCCTCTTACCTGGTCACTGAGCCCACCATCTTAGACTTCACACCTACATACATAGATCACATGGTCCTCAGTTGATTATTTAAATTAAAATATCCTAACTCTATCCAAAACATAAATTAATCTATCATTTCCCATTGTTAAAAACGGGTGGTGCCCTGAGGAACTTTAATATTAATTATTTTTAATATCATATTTGATCATTCCTGAGCCTACAATTTATCAAACAACCTGTTACCCCTACATAATCTATTTTGTCTTCACTGACAGCTTAATTGTCACATCAGTAAAATTCAAACCATTGCATTGTATAATTGTCAAAATGGAGGACAGTAAATGTAGCACACTATATGATAAATAAGGAGGGATTCAGACCCAGTCGAAGAGTCATGCTAGCAGGCTGTTCCTAGACACAGCTAAATGCTAACGTCCACGAGAAATACATAAGTGGTAGAGAAGAGAGGCTTTGAAACATGTCGATGGGAGATAAAACTTACAAACCATTGAATTAATAAGTAAAATGTGAAGTGTGTAGAATGTTATTTTAAATACTCAAATTGCACAGAGATTGGTTAGTGGCTAGTCATTAGTTTGTCAGGCGGTTGGCATTCTGCTGTGGAAATTTAAACTCATGACCTCAGTGTTTCTAACATCCTGTAACTACGCTGCCATGTGTCTAAAAACTGATGAGGCTGCAAATATTAAACACAGCTCTTGATCTCAGTCCTGGACTTACATGCGACCTCTCCCAGGCAGCTGATGAGCAGCGTCTGGTAGTCGCTGAGTGCGAATGGGATGCAGTAACACAGTCCGTCCTCATGGCGGTGTTTGACCTGATGCTCTTGATCTGCATCTGTCACACACAACAAGTTCTTCTCCAACAGCTCCGAACTGCTCAGCACCGAGCCGTAATATGCAAAGGATGCCACGAACCTGACAGATGAAAGACACCATAGTCAGAAAACTCAACCCATATTTATGCGTATTAAAAGAAAACAAAACTATATTCTCCATATTGTCCGATTTCTGTTTCTCATCTACCAGCAGCAGAACTTCTTTCCTGCTTCAATTTGCTTTTGTTTCCATCTCAGACAGTTTCCTATTACGATGTCCCTATTTATTAATCCTTTTTAAATATTAAAAATATATTAGATTGCTGTTACTTTCACATTAAATGCAACCGAATACATTAAGGATTCGACACAAATAAGATGAACTTCCTAAAGATTTTAAATCCCATCTGTTTTGACAAAATATCATGGAATAAAACGTCAGGGTGTTTAAAAAGAAAGTTCAAGCAGATGTAGGGTAAATGCTCATCTCTGTTTCTGCTCAGAACATGTGATCCCTTGAGACTTGCAGAAGTAAATCTCAACGCAAATTTGTCATATTCTTCAGTCAGTAAAGATCTATTTTACCGATAAGTGATTGGTCATTCTTACAAGTTTAATAAGTATGGGCCCTAGTGTGAATAAATCGGACCTGGTCCTGTCAGTCCTGGCTTTTTACAGATTTTCATGCTTCCCCATGGTCACGTTAATGGACAAATATTTTTTCTCCTCTATGCAAATGATCCCATTCCATCTTCCTCCTCATGCCTTCATCTTGATAACTGTAGCTTCTATATTGTGCACACAGAACTGGACAGGGAGCTTACTGTTCGTCATCTCTCCACTGGTGTTGTCTAAAAGCACCAACTCATCAGCAATGTAGAGGTGAGGATGAAGAGACCTTACCATGAATACCAGAGCAGTAGAGACGTCCTTCTGAACGATGAATTGAGCAGAAACCTCCAACTGCCTCTCTCATTCTGAAACAATGACATTACATAACCCCACCTACATTATTCTGAATTCATCAAGACAACAGGTAGAGTTTACAACAGGAAACAGGGAGGCTTCTTACATAAATACCATCAAATATGCTTCTAAAACATAAGGGCCTGGTTTTCCTTTAAGTTAAGGTTAAAGTTCAATTCAGTTTTATTTATGTAGCGCCATATCATGAAGTTATAGCAAGGAAAAACTCCCTTTAACAGGAAGAAACCTTGAGCAGAACCAGACTCTAGGTGGGCAGTCAGCTGCCTCGACCGGTTGGGTTGAGAGAGAGTTGAATAAAGCTTCCTCAAACTACATTTACAGTACAATATTACAGGTAAAGGCTGAGCTCGTAACTTAACTAACTTATTGTGGACCGAGAAGATGACTGCTGATGTTTTCATACCACAGCCGGCTCCATCAGTCGTCCCGGAGGAAGACGAGCTCGGTTCATTTTTGCGATCTTCTGCAGAGTTTCAACAGCAGCCTGAATATTTCCTGCTGACACGTTGTAACGAGCCGACTCAGGAATAAACTGATGGATTCAAAGACAGGCAGGCAGAGAGTCAGACAGAGAAATCTACATCTTCAGCTGTTCCTGCCACATAAAACATTTAAACTGTGATCAGAACCTTTATTTAGCTGTTTCATGTGAGCTGGAAAGAATAATGAGGCATTTCTCTGCTGTCGACCTGTCAATAGAAATGAGCCCCAAGGACAGACGGGTGAGCAGGACGTCTCACCTTGAAGAGAAAGATGAGGAAGACACTGGGGGTGACTGAGATCCGGATCATCCACCTCCAGCCCAGAGTGGGAACCACCAGCATCCCAAGTATAATGATCAGCATAGAGCCCAACATCCAGAAGATCTGACACAGAGACCAAGAGCATGCTGGGAGATTTAAACTGGTGACATCACACGGGGACTCAGCTGAGTTTGAGGACACCAGTGAACTTTATCATTAACACATCTTTACAGAATGAAGTTCCTCGCTGGACAAAACATTAATCTCTAATTTTATTAAAATAATTTTTCCATTAATGGATTTAAGATCTGATCTGAATCCAGGAACTAAATGACAGACCGGTCTGACAACATGTGAAAGGTGGTTTTATTCTTCCATCTCTATTTACATTAAACATTGTTATTACTTCAAGCAGAGAAGAAGCATTCAGATCCATCACTCCCTCGCCACAAAAATACAATCAATGAAAGTAAGAAGTATCAATAAGTATCGATTACATCCTGATCTGTGATACGAATGTGAAAACTGTCAGTGAAGTTATTGAATCCATCTTAAATCGTCTTAAAGCTACTTGAGTTTTCTACTCTTGGGCTTCTTCTTTTCATTCCCTCCCGGTCAGCGTCTTTGCACTTTACTCAGATTTATTCAGAAAAGAAACAAAGTGAGTAGAAGAGACTCACAGTGGCCAGAGGCAGCAGGAAGGCTCGGTACTTCGCTGGGATGAACTCCGTCTTCAACACGAACCTGAGACAACAAAGACCTGTCACTCGCAGTGTTACAGCGTGTGTGTGTGACAGCATGTGTGTGACAGCATGTGTGTTACAGCGTGTGTGTGTGTGTGAGTCTGTGTGAGTCTGTGTGTGTGCGCTGACCCCTGCGACACCCCGGCCACCCCGCAGCCCACCATGGCTCGCAGGAAGATGAACCAACTGTACGAAGGAGCGAACGAGGTGAGCACAGAGAAGTACGCACTCCACACGAAACCTCCAAACACCACCTGGTTACACACAGCCAATCAGTGAACAGATGCAGTGGAAATGTAATGTTTATAATAAACATGTATAATATTTTAATATAACATTAGGTATTATATGATGTTAAATATTAAAAAGGTATTTCTGACCTTCCATCGTCCGTATCTGTCAGCGATGTATCCTCCCAAAACTCCACAAACCATGAAACCAAGAAAGACCATCTAAGACAAAAATGCTGCAGTCAGTACTTCAGTACTGTAATACATGTGACAGTACTGCAGTAACTCATCTTTTGAAATGAAATTTTATTTATATAGTGCTATATCATAACAGAGTTATCTCATAGCACTTGTTAATATAGAGCAAGTCCAAACCAGCTCTTACTGTATCTTTTCCATCGAGTCCTAATTGTTTAAAAAAAATCAAACGTTCTGTTAATCATGTCAGCGTTCCTGTTTGACCCCTGGAGGGGTCGAGACCCTCAGCTTGGGAAACGCTCATCAGTTAACTATATTTATTGTTTTATTTCACAGGAACTAAATCTCTCTGGGTTTGGACAAAATGAGACATTTGGAGACGTGATGGACATTTTTGGACCAAATGATTAATTAATTAATTTCTCCAACTATCAGCACATCAGTGAACAAGCGGTGACTCACTGTGGAGACAAGAGCGACCTGCCAGTCATCCAGATGCCACTCACATCGAATCTCAGGAGAAACTACAGCTAACAGCATGATCTCCATCGCCTCCACTATCTGCACACACACACGAAGACGTTCAGAAAGCTTCAGCAGAAACAGCGGATCAGTTTAACAAGTGCAGGAAGTGGAAGTGCGTCTCACATTGGAGCTCCCCATGATGAAGAACAGCAGGATGTGAAACCGACCAAAGCCGATTGTTTCAACGGCTTCCTCGACAGTGAACGTCTCGTCAGCTCCTGCAGACACAGTGCATTCATTGATATTAAGATGAAAATGATGTTTAGGTCGTTTATTAGATAACTTCATTAAATAACATTATTATCTCAGGACAAAACTGACTCACGACAGAATCAACCAGAAATTTTTGATTTATTTTATTAATTCACAAAGATTATTTCCAGCAAGGCCGGCTCTAGCAAGGGGCAAGGGCGGGCAGTGCCCACCCAAACGAACGTCTTGCCCACCCAATCAAAACCTCAGATTTTGTTTTTTTTATGTCACAGAATGCATACATTTCGGTACTGTTTCGAACTTGCGCTCTGATTGGGTGGGCAGCCTACAGCCCGCTTACAAAGTCGCGTAGTTCCCCTTAACGCTGCTTTTCTAGAAGGTTTCTGTCAGTCCGAAGGAGACTAAGAGCCGCTAGCGAAGCTCAGTTTGACCTACATTTTACATTACATTCGTTTACTGGACCAAATCGATTAATATGATCACTTGCTGTGTGATGATCGCACAGGAAGTGATCATATTAATCATCATCGCATCATGTCAGAGTTCCTTCTCCACACTGGCTCGACCTCTGACCCCCTTTCGTCGCACCGTGTCGCATGAAAGGAAGAGGAACTTGGTGATTTTGGGCCATGAAACATCACAAATAGCTGAGACATGGATGAGTTTGTTCAAATGTTTGCCAAGGAAACAGGAGACTGATGTTATAAATAGATAATTGAGGGGTAAAGGATTGTTTAGGGGAAAAATAGTTTTCTAACATGTTCTGACTTTGCACTGTTGGATTATATGAATATAGTTACATTGAAGTTTGAGTATAGAATTGATTCATTTATTCAGTGTTTCCTTTGGCACCTTTCAGTTTGAACAACACTACACCTTCACTAAGGAGTGAA
>JAVQJF010003887.1:0-47388 GCA_036023855.1 Gadopsis marmoratus
ACATTTAGATTTAACCTTTTTACAAGTTTTCTGTCTCAAATGTGAGGAAAGTGAGCTAAATGTTCAAAATAAATCAGCAAAAAAACTGTAACTGAACTTTTACATTCGGCGCCCCATAGACTTCAGTTCAACACAGACCGGATTTCTGTCACTGACCAAGAAAAAAGAACTGAAAAAAAGCAATTGGTCTATAAACTAAATAGCAATAGTACTTGTTACTTTTTTGTATAAAGTTAATTTAATATTGGTCTTTGAAATACTGAAAAAATATGCTCACTTTCAAATTTGTTTTTGTGAATGTCGATTAAATGGCCTTATAATGTCGCCGTTTTTACTAATCCTGCTCCATATCTTCATAACATCTACTCTTATCAAAACCACACAATTTACTGCATTTTTATAAAGAAATCAAATTAATATTGAGTTCAGCTGATTGTTCCGGCCCACAACAACAGTCTCAGTTTCTCATGTGGCCCCTTGGGAAAATTAATTGCCCACCCCTGCCCTACACCGTTCTTACGTCAGAATTGGAGGGCATGCCTTTGACAATTCTCATTAACTTTCCAAAACCCACAATTCAATAAGCACGCCCGATTGGCCAGCTGTGCGGAGGTGAGAAAGTAGGCAGGATTTTAGCATCCCTCTGAAGCTCTCTTTTTTCCTTTTACATACAGCTACTTCCTTCTCTATTTCTGTGTTTAAATGAGTGTAACACCACGAATGCCTTTAAGGAGAGATTGTCTAAAAGTGTGCACAGTTACCCCATTTGTAGGATTAACCGAGTCTTCCTCTCTATGACAACAGGGCTTTTGGTCCCGCCCTTGAGAGTGACCATTTGGAGCAGCTACACTTTTTCCTTTAGACGTGGTTCGATGACACATCTAGTTTGTTTCAAGCACCATCCCATCAGGCCACACTGAGCTCCCACCTTATTTGGCAGCTCTTTGGCGTTTCTGTAAAAGAACATTTGTTACAGGGTGGATCTGTTAGCGCCACGCCCAAACCCCTAACCTAGAGGGCCATCTTTCATCAGTAACTGCCTTATTAATATGTTTTGTCTTTTTAGCTGGTGAGCTAGGCAGCTTTACTGTGAGGACACTATTCAATTCAATTTTATTTATAAAGCGCTATATCATAACAGAGTTATCTCATAGCACTTGTTAATATAGAGCAAGTCTAAACCAACTATATATGTACAGACCCAACAATTCCACCATGAGCAAGCACTGGGCGACAGTGGCAAGGAAACACTGCCTTTTAACAGGCAGAAACCTCAAGCAGAACCAGGCTCATCTGCCTCGACCGGTTGGGACGGTTGGAACACAGCTGTCCTGCAGGCCAACAGCCGGGGCTACACTAGCTGATGTTCAGTTGGTACCTCTAAACCGATGGCTGGCTGCTTGTTAAACCACAATGTATTTTCTTCGATCTCTTGAGTGACGGAAAGCAAGGTAACTAATTGCGTCCAATGTTGCTAATGTAAAGTTATTATTTTTTTCAAGTAATGAATATGCAATTTCATGTTGCGAGTAACTGTTTACAAAGTGAACCTAATCAGCGAATCCAACATTAACAACATACAGTATTTTACTGTCTTATAGGTCATGTGAATACCTGCATTGCATGATTTCCTCGCTGCCACTTTTCCACCTGATTTAGTTCTACATCATTGCAAGGTGGAGCGTGAGTTAGGTGAATGTAGAAAAGGGAAACGTGAGAGGAAGGGAGAGGAGAGACGAGTTCCAGAAAGACGGGGAGGGTGAGGTGGTGGCAGCAGTGGTGGTGGAGGAGGAATAGAAGGAGAAAAGCACATTTGAAGGTTCGGATGATGAGAATGCACTGCCTCGCATCGTTGCGCTGTGCCACTGGGTAACTTGAGATGTGAGCAGATACGATTGTATGCTAGAGTTTCCCGCAAAGAGCCCCCTTCACAGCAGAGCATCGAGGGAGGAGGGGAGGGAGGTTAGCAGGGTGGAGGTATTATTGCGTTAAGACATCAGATCCAGGGCATCATCATCTGTATATCAGTTGCACAACACTTTTGGTGCCAAGGCAGAAAGGTAGAAAAAGAAGTCTGTAAAATTGAAAAATGAGAGACAAGGACTGTAGAGTAAGGAAAGAGATGGATAGAACTGAAGAATTGCAGGAGGAAAAAGAAAAGGGTCAGAGTGACTGGAAAGTACTAGAACAGTGGCTAGAAGTTGAGAAGAAAGCAAATCTTTGGAGGTAGAAGAGTGTTTTTATAACCTCATGTCAGCCCAGACTCCTGGTGCTTTGAGGAGGCACAGACCCAGATGAATTATTCAGTTTCTGGCTGGTTGATCTCCTCCGGGACAGGTGCTCACTCTCCTCGAACGTTAGAGCACCACTTGACGGTAAATGCTCACTAGGACAAACAAGAGGCCCTTAAAAGAGACCTGTGCACTTAACTCACACTACAGCCCCCCCCCAGCCCACTCGCCCCCTCGTCCTAACCAAGATCAATACACAGCTGGAGCCAGATGTTGCGCAATACCACGCTGGAGATGGAAGGTTTCTAAGAGGAAACCTCCAGAGGAAGCCGTGTGCCTGCATTTATAAATGTACTCATGGGCATGCCAATAGATTGCAGGGGAGCGAATACATTGAGGAGAGAGAGAGTAGAGTGGCTCGCTCGAAATGTTCACGTCATTTTTATTTATTCTTTTAAGCATGTACATGTTTACAGAAGCACAGTGATTTGCAGAGCTCAGTAGCTGTAATATAGGCATTTCAAGCAGGCTATTCCCAGAGCCTCAGCCTCTCCATGCTGACAGTGCAAATAAGTGCAATGCTTTGGTTTCAGGCTGCAGGTTGCATTGTAAGGTCTAATGCTGCCATCTTCAGGTAGATGAAGGCAAAACAACTGTATACGGGGTGATTGTATTCCAAGTATGTATGCAGATACTGGTACAAAGGAAAAAAACCTTTGCCTTCCCTCATCTTTATCTTAACCTTAAGCAATTATTTCTCCATCATGTGTTATCAGTGGAACAGAGCAATCTTTCCTCTTTCTGTTGCGATTCTTATGGGTTGGATAAGGTTTTTACCGTTCACAGATCTACAGATACAAAGTCCATCTGTCAAGTGCAGCTCACACCTACCTCTTCTTTTGAATTTGAGGACAGCAACACCAGTTGAACCTTTTAAGTGAATGTTGAAATTTATATCCATGGTTTTACATAACAATTATAATTGCGGTGTTACTGTACTATGTTTTTACTGTTACATTTTGCAACTGTTTATCATTTTAGTGTCCCTGCTCTGTTTTTAAATTTCTATATTTTAACTGTAAATTTTTTCCATCATTGACCTGCATTTTGTGCATGAAAGATGTTATGTAAATAAAGTTTATTATTACTATTATTATCGAACTGCCATTTGTATTGTACAGTCGCATATCTTTTTATTTTATATTCATTGTTTGTGTTGTATTTTACAGTGGTGGAATATAACTATTTGACTTGGGTAACTTAATAAAGTACTAAGTGCAAATTGGAGGCACTACCGTACTTTTGTACATGTGTGCAATCCATTGATTTAGTAATACAGTATCACACCATGAAAGACATTATTCTGCAAACTATACTGTTAGTATATTGAGTACAAAAGTAAATTTTTCTCATAATACTTCTGCAGTCTCACTTACTGAGTTAATGAGTTAAGTTTGAAATGCAGGACTTTTATTTAAAGGACTTAATGGCATGTTTTTACATTATAGCATTGCTGCTTAATTAAGTAAAGGATCTGAATAACTCTAATATTTGAATTTTGTCATGTAGGCTTGTTTCTTCTTCTGGACCGTTGCAATAACCCCCATTTACCCACAGCGATCCATGAAATTAATCTTATCTTGCAGAAAGCATGCCACTGAACTCTGCTGAGAAGTAATGTGTCAAAGTGCATAGATGCAACCATACGTGCATGTGTGAGAGTGTATGTGTGTGTTCACTCTGTCTGCATTCTCCCTCTCCACATCCTGCTGGGGATGTCTCCACCGGCCAGTATGATCTCTCAGCAGTCCAATCTTCACTGGTAACACAACACTAGAGACAAATGAAATGCAGTGAAGACGATCAGCTCTGCAGCCTCTGCATTTGGTCTCTGCCTCAGACCCAACAACCGCTGCTGACTGCTTCCAGACTGAGCCTATCCTCTATCTGCTGCCCAGCTCTGAGTCTGAACAGAGCGGATTGTCTAGATTGGCAGATTGGACATGTAGTTCAAAAGACATGTTTTGAGTGTAGAAATAATGTCATTGTTTGATTTGAACCCCCAGTGGGTGGAGCCAACAAGCTACAGTTGTGTCAAGCACAAGCTGGATAAATAGTAAAGAAGGCTGGTCGAAATATACATTAAATTACAATTGCAGTGGCATTTTTCTAATTCCGTTATGACCATGGCATTCATGATCTTGTAAAGGTCAGCACCAGGTAGGCCAATATGGCTAATTCCAATTTAGAAGGTCAGCTTTTTGCAGATTTGAGCTATGCTAGTGGCATGGCTCAATGTTGGTCTGTCAGTGCGCCTTGCACGTGGGAGACGTTTGCCTTCAAGGCCTTCTGCCAGAAAGCCTTTCTAACATGTAGTTAATGTTGTGAAACAGTTGCAGTTTGGTTATGTTTAGGCACTACTTGGTTAGGTTTGGGAAATGTGCAAAGAAGAGTGTCCAAACTACGGCCTGCAGGCCATGTGCATCCCAGCACCTTAATATTATATTGCCTGTGAGTTATTTTGAAATTAAAATGATATTTGGCCCGCTGACTATGTTAAAATGCAGATCCTTTTGTGACTGCTAGGTGTCACTATCACTATGTGTAGATTGCTTCTGTCTCTTCTTTACCAAAACGCCAGTCACAGACACTAGACATGGTGGCAGTCCAGAGAAAGTGAAAGGTAAAGTTATAGTATTGTGTCAGAAAGCACTCTGTGCCAGAGCCAACCACCTGGGTGATGCGAGTGCCATTGTGAAAACTGACAGTTCAGAAGGTACTGTTCTACTACGACTATTACAACTATAGCTTCTATTCGCTGAGGTCTGAAAGTCACAAGCATGCTGAACCCAGAGCAGATCTGAGGGGCTGGCAGACGGCGATCACACTGGTCATCTGAACACACTGAAGAAAAGCCTGCAAAGAAAAGATGGGTTTTTGTGTTGTAAATGTAAAAATGAAATAATTTGTTCTTTGAATATTTGATTGACAGCAATGCTGACAACACCTCCCAACTCAACGTTGCTAGCGTGGCTGCAACGCTTTAGTTTACTCATGTCTCCGGCTCCATTGAGGACTAACTCAGCCAGTGAGGCAGCTGTCTTTGAAGAAATGTCTGTAGAAATGTAAAACACACAGACACACACAATGCACTTTGTGTTTAGGCTTAAATGTGTCAGATGGCTCAGCATGCCTTTCCTTTATGCTTTGTTGTTCAGATGTTGTAGGAGGAGATCAACAAGCCGTTTTCTTGGCTCACTGATGTCTTTCTAAAAGGCCCACTTACAGTATTTACTGCAGCAAACTAGCAAGCAGTCATCATTTACTGTAATTAGAGGTAAATGCATAGGCATAATGGGGGGAAACAAGCAGACACGGGAGGCCATGCATGACGAATAACTGCATTAGCAATTTGATACAAATTGAATCAAAGGAGCCCAGCAAGACTGTGTGATTTACAACAGAAGGGGCTAAACAGCGAGGTGATCAAGAGGTGAACCAAGCTCGTGATTCGTTTGTGCAATATGTCTAAGCTGAGGAGGCCTTCAGCTCGTTGAGAATACGATGGTAATGTTATTGATAAAAGCGGCCACTGTGTAACCACATCGCTGGCAGGGGCATGGCCTGCCACGTCAAACAGCCCGTTTTAAAGTGGATGACCAGAAAGGCTGTGAGAGACAGAGAGAGAGAGGTGTAACCTGTATTGTCTTTCTGCGGCAGTTGAGTGGTTTTACTGCAAGATTGATCCAACTGATCACCTCATTTCCTCCCTCGTCTACCATAGCAGCCAGAGCGCTGATAGTTTATCCGTCTGAGAAACTGGTTTTGAGGTGCCAAGTGCAACACAGGAAATGGCTCTGCAGACGTTCCAGTGTCTGGTTATGGCAGGCCTGATAGCCGGCATCAGTGAGGTTCACCAGTGAGCGAATGACAAAGCAATTCTGAGGACTGTTTCGGTGTCAGCCATGCAGAACTCGGCTGACCAGAGACGTAAATCCGCTTGACGCGGCGCAGTTGTGGTCCTCCTCTTGTAAGAATAGGGGTCTTGTTCAGTCTGGCCACGCAGAATAGGAAACTGCTGAACCACTGAGGGTTTCAAAATAGTATGGCACGAGAGAAAAGAAAGGACAAGACAGTACTGATGAGGAGGGGGAGAAGAAAACACACACAGGCAGCATGAACGAGTTTTAATGTCATATAGAAATGAAACCCCAGCTTGGATGGAGCAGAACAAGGATGTTTTTGCAGGCTTAATGTAAAACACCCCGGCTAAGTGCATCCTTAGCAATGAGTTTTGTGGGCTACATTTACAATACAATGAGCTTTCCAAAAATCCAATATGCACATTGACTAAAAATATCCTGTCTGGGTAAGGCAGCGGAGGGAGCAACCAAGAATGAAGTCATATCCCTGAGGAGTTTGGCTTTCGTCCTCCACTCCAAAGGAATCAATCGAAGTGGAATTTTTATTGTTTTTTTTGGCCTCACTATCCACTGATAGATGGAGGGCTAAGCTCACCACAGATATGAATACGTCTACTATGTACTGTATAACAAGCAAAAGAGAGGCCGTTCTTTCTACTTTTAGCTTAAATCCTCAAGTGCACACACACGCTGCGCACTATTAAAGGAATAGTTTGACATTTTGGGAGATACGCTTAGTCACTCTCTTGCTAAGAGTGAGATGAGAAAATTGATGCCACTCACATGTCTGTATGCTAAATGTGAAGCTACATCCACTTAGCTTAGCATAACATCAAGGCTGGAAACGGGGAACGTGTTATATCTCAACAAGCTTATGAGTGATTAGGCGCAGGGACACTCCAGCGGTCTTGTCGTTGTCCAGGCAACCAGCAGAGACTACAGGAAGTCAGTGTGCCCAGCCAAAATCTAGTTCTGCACTTGCTGTTTTTTCACTTCACTTTTGTACAGATTAAACAAACAATATATATTGTGTTAATAGAGTTGAGAAGTTGGAGGGTCTGCCAGTTCCAAGTGTTTTTTCTTTCGGAACGGATACTTAATGTAGAAATGCGGGACTCATGAGAAATCACTGTTTGTCCATCACCTTGGTTAGCTGTTGGAATAATTTATGGGTTTTTTACTTCTGGCATCAGGTGTGCGCAAAATAGCTCCTCCCACTTTGCAACTCTATTACTGAGCTTTATATTTGGTTACCTTCTAACAAAGCCAGGCTAGTTGTTTCCCTCTGTTTCCAGTCTTTATGCTAAGCTAAGCTAAGCTGATGGCTGTGGCTTCATATTGAACAGACACGACAGTATGGCTCTTCTAATCTAACTTTCGGGCAAAAAAAAAAGTACATTTCCCAAAATGTTTGAACATTCTTTTTCCTGTTTTCCTTCTCTATATATAATATTTTAGTGTTATATAGCTTCCTCTTGTCTTGTCTGCATTCTCCAGAGATTTTTGTTCCTCCCACGGTCTCAAAGCCTTTTAAGACCATCTTTGGACACAAAATGTCTCCACGGAAACCATTTGAAATGATATTTGAAGGTCAGCATATTGTTAATCTAAGGTGGCACACGACACCTATGCAAAGTCATATAAATACACACACACACGCTGAGTGTAATAACACCTTTAGGAAATTAGCTGATGGCAGCAGCTCAGCTGTTTCTCAGCCTTACTTGAAGGGATCGACTTACAGAGGAGCCATCCAAATATCAATAAGGGTAATTTAGCTGTGCACTGCTCAAGGATAAAGAGCTTATGCATGAAACCTCTGGAAATACACTCGAGCCTGGTGTGTAAAAGGCTGTCGCTTCAAGCAAATCCCTGATTAAAACCCCCAAACATGTTTAGTTGGCTGTATGAGGGGAAGCCTGGTGTTGGCTGTGAGGCACGGTGCCAACCACGGAGGAGGACAGCAAGAAGAGGCGGGGTGGGTTAAAGAAGGAAAAGGAGAGATGGGGAGGAATAGTACATGTCTGAAAACCTACAGCGTAGTGCATTGCATGCTTCACATGAGTGTGTACGAAGTCTGCAATGTTAACGGCTTCCCTCAGGCTTTTATGATCCTCTGTGTGTTACAAGGGTGACATTCACACAGATGATGCCACCTCTGAACATGACTCGGACACTGAATGGAAAGCGCTGATGTACTTGCATGTGTAACGTAGCCATTATATTGCCGGAGTTTTAATTAATTGCTCAGTATTACCATACATAATGTTTGGCATCAGCAACGTTGTGGTTGGCTGCCCTTATAGTGTTGAACACGTCTCATTTGACGTGAATATATTGGTGAGAGGGAAAGAAAATGGAAGCGGTGAGAGACGAGTGTCCAGCACTTGGGCGTCGCACCTTGTTTCCACGGCCAACAACGCCAGGAAAGCTCGCTAAATGAAATATCACTTTAACATCTGTAATAGTGGTGAAGAGAACAGGACAACATTGCCTCACATGAGTCATTCAATTTTTATTACCTTTCCTGGAAATCCCCTTCATTTGGCCTTGTATTGCCATTTCAGGAAGTAATGGCTGTTTTTCAGGGATGCACACACACACTTGTCAGCTCTGTGGTCACAGACACAGAAAACAAAAAGCCGTAGTAACACAAACTTGCATTAGTTCATTGCCACAGCAAATGCTTTGTGAATGACCATGCTGATTGGATACCTCATCAGGCTCCAGTGATAGAGTCTGTTCTCTTGAAGCACACCGGTTCATCTGTCTGTGCACCGACCGGCACTTAGAATACGTGTATATGCAGTGACAGTATACGCAGAAGCAATGCAACTCAATGAAAGCACAGCAATGGAGCTGGAGCTGTTCATCAGTAATCAGCCTACGCGTCTCATTAATAGAGGCTGACTCATGTCGTTTTCACTGTAAGCCTTGAAATAGGGTCACATCGCCCGGAAAATGAAAGGACAAGAAACCAAGGTAACAGACGCTGCAGAAGAATCACCGGCACTCATCTTGCAGAATGCAACATTTGGCTGCGTATATGAATATATGCAAATATGAATGAATCCACTGGCTCATGCATGATTTATGAGCCTCACCGGGTCGCATACATTTAAAAGTGACTTTGCTTTCCAAAGAGATTGGCGTGGCAGTCTTTATTCTTTCCTGCAGGCCTCTTCAGACAGCATTAACAGTCATCAGGGAGGGAGAGAGAAGGCTGCTTTCACACGGACTTAGCTGAAAGAGAAACTAAAATCTTCTTCAAGGAAAAGGAAGTTGGTCTCTGACTTGCCTGGACACTGGGGCATTAACGTTCTTTAGCAAGTCAGCACACTTTTCCTAAGCGTTTTGTGTCACCTGCAATTTTTTTAGTCAGCAAAACCACCACGATAACGTCAAATATAACCTTTTATAAGGAGTGATACCTCACTTTGGAAATGTAATAAGCTCTTTGAAGTAGTGGAGTCTTATGGTTTTGGAAGTGGGGCAACTCTTTCATGTGCGATTAGGTGTTCTTAAGTGCATCCTCGCGTAGAGAGACAGAGAAAATGAAAAGAGACAGGTAAGGAAAGGCTCAACAACCTTGAAATGTCACAGGCACTTGGCTGTGGGCGTCCAGGACCCTTTCCACAAAGCTTACAATTTTGAATCTACATGTGTTTCACAGCGGTGAGCACCGAAAGAGCTGCAGGAGAAGAAAGTGTCCTGTAGGCAGAGAGAGCGGGAAGGTGAGGGATGGAGGAGGGTGCACAGTGTGTGTCAGCACTGTCAAATGCTGTCAAATTGCTAACATCGAAGTGGAGCTTTGGCTCAGATGCACGAAGCCGGGCTTACTGGCTTACCTCAGCACTGCACCGGAGAGGGACTGTCACTGGATATTACCATGTGGACCACTGAGCTGATGCTCCCACATCGCAGTGGACATGGACAGCATTACACCCCCTCCTTACTCCCACTCCCCTGCCCGGGGGGACACACACTTCCCTCCTGAAATCTGTCTGTGCACAATTTTGCTGTTGGAAACATTCGCATGAAATATGAACAGCCTTAATAATACATGGAAGCTCTCAGAGGTTGCATCCTGGGTACAGAAAATGTGTCCAGTGATCCAGTGTTTGTGACACAGAGCTCTTAACATTCAACTTAGTCACTTTTATGGTTTGGTGCAATTTTAAATCATCTGGGAACAATTTGATACCACATAATGTTCTTCTGGCTTTTGTTCACTTTGCATTTGAGTGCTTTTCTAGTCCTTTGTGTTTGCCAGGCCCCGAGCTACAGCTACAGTATAAGACAAAAAATGTTGCGCATTTACACGCGAATACAGTTGTAGGCTACAATATGTTAGAGAATGTGTGTGAATGGTGCTAATTCCTCAGTTATACACAAAAAGGTTCATAATGCAGAGCAGCATTTTAAGTCAAAGTCTCATCCATTTCCTCCAGGGACAAGTGTGCGGAGGAGTGGCTGGGACTGGATCTAGTTTTCAGGCTGATGGAGCCATACTGTTTGGCTGAACGCTTGGAGTACGCGATGACCTTTCTCCTGTACATCTCCCCCTTCCACATGGAGATCATCAGCAGCGTGGAGAGCACCACGCCGCCCAGCGTGAGCAGGCACAGTCCCGCTATGACGCACCGGTCCAGGTGGGCACCTATCCGGGCGCCCTCCATCTCCAGCCTCTCCATCTCCCTCGCCGACACGCTGTCCCGGTCCACCACCACGTCCCGAGGCACGGCGTAGGAAATGATCACCAAGGAGATCCCGGTCACCAAGAACGTGACTGCACTGATAAACCCGTAGTCTATAGAAGTCCCGGAGCCCTCCCCGATGGAGAGATCGTCCTCAGACATGAAGGAAAACTCCGGTAAAGTCTCGGAGCAAGGCTCGCCGTTGCGCACGGGTCTGTGGGTACTTTTACAGCTAGTCTCCGGGCTGGCCAGTCGCAGGTTAACGTTCTCATCAACGTAAGTGAAAGATGTCTCTAGTTCCTCGTCGCAACACACCCGGACCTTCTCCTCGCCGAGGTGACCGAGTTTGACCTCCGCGCCTCCTTTGCGCGGCGCTGACCTTGGTGCTGGATGACACCGGTCATGGCAGCTGCGGGCCGGGTTACAGGCGCCCTCCGCCGGGGGCGCTCCTCCTCCTGTTGATCCGCGCGACCTGCGGACGTGCAGCACGCTGGAAACCCGGTCAAGGAGGTCGGGATGATCGGGCTGCTGGCCTCCCTCATCGGCGGGAAGCAGCTCTGGAGAAGCCATTCGTGTTCCACCAGCCGCTGGTTCACTCTGAGCCTTCCTCCCACGATGTTGTCACGCCGCAGCATCCCTAACAGGAGGGCACACACCAGCTCTCAGTTAAATGCTGCATCTTAATTAGATTACCGTCATTGTGAAGCGTGAAACCTCCATCCACAGTGCGCAAAACACGTGTGCGCAGGTGGAAACAGTGCACACACATTTCTAGTTAGGCTATACTGAAATCCACAGCACTTTAAAGTTGATTGGCTCGTTTAAGGAAACTCCGTGGACCCATCTTGATAGGCGCTTATAGTGGCTGCGATTAGCCAAATGCCTCTGTATCCAATTAGGAACACAATCCACGTACAAACCTAAGTCTGTTTTTAAAACTGGACACAGCCTATAGAACGGAAAGTAAATCGCACCTAAAATCCATATCACCATAGTTGGAGACGACTTCCGAGGAAGTCGACATGATGAAACGTGACACTACAGCCAGATTTAACACAACACTGACGGAATAACCCTGCACACTTTATCTGAATTCAGCACAAGACGCGATATGCTTCTCTGCACAAGGGTGGCCCAGTCCTGCACAGCCCGGCTTCATCTCCTCCCGGATCCCTGACAAAAACAACCTCGGGCTGCACACATGAAGGGAAACACACTCACCGCGCTACCTCAGCATCCCTTCCGCCGCATCCCTCTTCATGGCGGCTGAGGAAACATAACGGGGACAGATAAAAAGCCTCATCAGTCAATATGCTTTGAATGTATTCTCCCCCTGCTCGATGCTGTGGCGGCATGGCTGCGCGGAGGGGAGCTCTCTGTTAGTCCCTCCCACACACACACACACACACACACACACACACACACACACACACGGGATGAGGATTTGGACCTAACACTCATTTATACAAGCGATGCCCTTCCTGTGAGAAACATTTCAGTAGAATTTGATGCTATGGAAAGTACACTGCAAAAGCTGAGAACAGGTTAGTAGGCCATAGGAGATAAAAATAACAACCGAACACATATAATTAACCTCTACAGGAGAATTTGCAGGAGCTCAAGTGCCATAAAGTGTCATAAGGTCACCATGGAGTCAGTACTGAATACCACAGGCTCATTTGAAATTCCTATAGGGATCATACAGGAATATTATAACAATGCCAGTAAAGATACACACTCATAATGCACAGCTAAGCACTATAAATGTAGTATTTAACACCCCATGTTACAGAATAGACTGCCTCAAGCTGGTTTAGTGCATGTCGGAGCAAATAAACAAGACCTACAGTACGATAATGTTTGTACAACCGCACAATTGAAGATAATGGACGTGCATGCATTAATCTGCACTTTATCTTGTCAGCTAATGCCCTCCTCACATCTGAGCCATCTATCCAGCGGTGCTATGCAAACAGCGTTGTTAAACTGCGTGTACCGCACACCATCTGCTCCCCTGTGCGCTTTCAGGAGATTACCGGTCACCATTCTAATCCAATAATCTAGAGTTCTCAGAGGTCATCTGATCTGTGACCTCGTGTAAATCTTTGGCAGGTCCAGCTCACTTGTGCCACGTCTGCCAGAGGCCATGTCTTGGTAGCGCTTTGTGAAGAGAAACGAGAAGCGGTTAATGCAGCAAAATGATTACGTTTTTCTTGGAGAGTGACACTTTTAAGTACAGGCCAACAACATCAGTGATTTAAGTGCCTAATCCCACTTTCAACTGAATATTCCTTTGCTGACTGTTCCGCCTTATTTCGCACAACCAGGCGGCAGCTGTAAGTATATTCTCCACTTCTGCTGGAGTCCTAGTGGCTGGGTGGATGGCTTTGGCTCGTTTCCCCAAAAGACTCAGTTTAACAGATCCACCATTTCTGTTCCAGACGTTAGCTAGCAGAGGGCAAATCACAGTGCTTTGTGGCGTGTTTGGTCAGATTGTAGTCAACTTTAGTGAGTCTCATGCGGCGAGATAGAGAGAGGAAGCTGAAATGTGGCTCTGCGCTCGTCTGAGGGGGGTGACAACAGCTGACTGTCAGATGCTATCTGTCTGCAACGGTGCACCAGTTTTCCTGCCAGCGAGGACACCAGGCTTGGAAGAGAGAGAAGGGGCGGCCGGGGAGTCGGTGCTTCGACAGGCTGTACTATAAGTCCTCGTAGCGGGCCTCCTGCCACAGGCATGCATGTGCCCACACACAGGATAAAGATTATGAGACATGGATGTAGCACTGCTTTTCCTCACGCCAGTGGCAGATATGAGACGGCGATGCAGAGGGGGAAGCGGAGAGTCCCTGCAAATACATCAGGACTCAGAGGGAGAAGAGCAAGACAGTGCATGTGTGTGGGGGTGTACATTATAAAGTGAATGAATGAATGAGGGAGTGACTGAGTTCACTTCATCTCTAGCTGCTCCAGTAGGTCAATGTCCCACAGCAGATGTGGCCGGATACTGTAGGTGAATATGAATGCGTAGAACTGAATGAAAGCAAATTTACGCTTGACTGCTGCAATTCTTTCATGACTTCCTCGAGCTGTTTAAATGGGATCATCCGCATGTTCCCAGGGTCCTATGAGCACGTGTGTCTCTACATATGAACTAACATCGTAAGAGCTTGGTAAGAGCAAAAGAGTGAAGGGAGATGGACGTTTCAAATGCAGTTTGAATGGTACAAATAGGTTCAGCCACCATGGAGATGTCAATGTCTGAAGTCAAGAAAACTGTCTTGCTTGGAAATTTGAGATTGTACATTTCAAGCAATATTATATCAGTAGGCTGTAATTTCAATATATTGACCCAGGAAATCATACATTGAACTTTTGACCTAGGGAAAAACAATGGCTGAGAACATAAAATCCTTTAAAAGGTCTCCTTAATGTGTCATATTAAGAGGATATTGAGCTGGGGAACAGACGAACCTGGGAGCATAGAAACACACATCAGCCATAACTGTATGAGCACTGACAGGTGAAGTGAAGAACATTGGTTATCTGGTTACAATGGCACCTGTCAGTGGGGGGGGGGGAGGTATATGAGGCAGCAAGTGAACATTTTGTCCTCGAAGTTCATGTGTTGAAGCTGGAAAAATGGATAAGCGAAGGTTGGCCCGTGTGGCATGATACAACAGAAGAGCTTCTGTAGCTCTGTCGGTGGTTAATAATACAGAACTGTCTAAAAACCAAACAAACCTGCTCGTCTCACTTCAGGCAAAGTTAAAGTTAATTAAATCTAAAAGTTGAATGGGTATGGTGTTATCATGCCAATGCACAGTCAACTCTACAAACAGACAACTGTCTTCAGGCTCACAGGTCATAAATATGGGACTCTTTCTTATCTGTTCCATCCATCCCTCATGAGTCATATAACTAATCCAACTGTTAAAGCTCATTTGCTTGATAATTGCCTAAATACCTGAGCTGACGCTTGACCAAAATGGTGTTTAATAATCATGTAACCTGGGAGATCTTAAAAGTGGATGAATGGCTCAAACAACACAGGAGGCCGCAGTTTGTGACCTGTCTGAAATCAAAAGTCAACGTTGGCTTATTTTATCCTACATAACTTAAGTTACGCATGTAATAGTAACTAATTTAGTAACTAAAAACCAGTTATATTAACACAAACTGCGATCTTTTCCTCAACCTGAGTAGTTTTGGTGCCTAACGTTAACCATGTGTTGTTGTGACGACCTTCATGACGACGAAGGTCCGGTACCCTATATATGTTGTTTTGGGAGCATTTGGAAAATGACCTATTCTGTCATTTAGACTGGAGGACTTGTTGGAAACAAGTTACGAAGCACTGAGAATTTATCTTAATATATCAACCCCCAACAGCTTGTGATGCTACGGTAACTTCCTCTTTACATAGCTGATTGATTTGTGATTAGACCGTGGTAAATAGATACAGATAATCTGTAATGGCTTTAGGAATAGCTGCTGCAACCCAATCCAGAACTCAAGATTAAAAGAGAGAAATTAGTTAATAAGAGTAAACTGTCTGCACAGTACGTTTCTTCACCTCCAGCAGCCGGAGAGCATCCAGAGGTCTCCGGCAGGGTACTGTGCCACGGCAGCAGGATACTGTAGATTATTAATAAGCAGATGTACTCGGTCCTCTGGGTTTGTTTGGGAAGTCTGGCACGCAAACCCTCTAGTAGCTCTTCAAAAGCCTCCCAAAGAGGAGAGTGCCCGCAGACAGCAGGGAGGACAAGGGAATTAAGAGAAAGGCAGGCTGAGGTTCCATGTGGAGGGTTGTTTTTCATTTTTGAGAGGGTGTGTGTGTGTGTGTGTGTGGAGGCAGACACTGTTATGAAATATTTAGTACTTTCAAGTTAATTTACAGTGACTTTCCTAATTGAAGCAGTGTGGCTGGCCTCAACACTCACAGTGTAGGATGATGAAAGGATAATGGTGCCTTGTGTGTGTGTGTGAGTGTGTGTGAGTAGGCAAAGATTTATGCTTCATGCAAAGATAAGACCACAAAAAGATCCGACTCAGATAATTAATTCCACCATTTTCATCGACCCTTCTCTTTATCGTCTCTGTATCATAATTAATGCGGCGTTATCCCCTCACGCTGCCGCTGCTTTTGCATTATAATGCTCTCAATTGCTCTTGATGATAATTTTTCCTGTTTTCTGCCTCCCGGTCTTCATCTGGAGTGCTGATTATCTCTTACAGCTATTCTGGCGTGTCCAGTTGCAACGGTGCCCTAATTATAACACAACAAACATTTAGTTTTAGCCGCTGGGTCTCATTTGTTTTGACAAATGCAGAGTCAAGTTCAGCTTAGCTCTTGGTATCCTTGTGCGTGTCCATTGGTGAGCAAAGCCAGAGCAGCTGTTTGGTATGGACAAGGCAAACGTTTCAGATTGGATGAGTTTCATTCATTAGGTAAATGAGAAAGTCTTGAATTCAGGCCAACGACATTATTTATATTTAGTGAATATAGTGTGCCAAGCCCTGAGTGGTCTGCTGGCACTGCTGCTGCCATTGGTACAATTGTGCCTTTTTAAATATTTTTTTGGGATGTTTACCTTGAATTTTCAATTAGGACCTCGCTCTTAAAAGCAGGAGTGGATGAATAACGCAGTATATTAACACAGGAGTCACCGTTTGCGAATGTGTCCAATGGTAAGATATATATTCAGACCTGACGTTTCTTCATTTTCTCTGGTAGAAATAAACGGGCAAGTATTCTCTTTGAGGCTTTTGATGACTGGCTCCCCATCATGGTTTGTTTCATGTCCTCCAATGCACAAAAAGAAGACAATCCCTGGAGGTGGAATATCAGCCCTGCAGAATGTCTGAAGGAATGCATTTCATAAATATAAATGAATCTTGAGGCAAAGGGAGGAGAGGCTCGCCAACCTGGAGCAAGATGTTAAAGAGTTCAACAGCACGAAAACATAATAGGTGCTAAGTCCAAGTAACTTTTGATTTATGAAGCTCAGCAACATTTGACAGGCCTAAGCATTTGTTTGGTTTCATTATAAGGTTCAAACAAGGCTATGTGGCAGCTACGCGAATAACCATTTGTGCTCACACTTTTAAGCATTTTAAATGTAGACGCAGTTTCATACAGTAGACCTTGAGATCATTCAGATAAACTGCATCTGTATGAAATGTGCCATGGTCCCAATATTTACAGTAACCTCCCATCTCTTCTTCAGTGTGTCAGTAGCTGTGTTTGACCATGGGGTGGCAGCGGAGACCCACCATCAGTACCTGCAGGAGAGGAAAGGATGCACTGATCAGTGGTGGAAAGTACCATTCACAGAGTGAAACTTTGTTCTTTGTACTCCACATTTATTTGACAGCTGTAGTTACTGTGCAGATTGACTCAACACTACGAATTGTTATAGATTAAACTGCGCATCAGTATAAGTAGTCAGAATTAACTCCACCAGAACCAACTACAACAGTAAAATGCTGCATATACATGAATGAATAAAAAATAATAATCAAATAATATGTATTATTGTACCACTCACAAGGCCATTCAGCTGGATAATGAGTACTTTTACTTTTGATATTTTACCCATTCTGCAATTTTTCTTAAAGGAATAGTTCAGTGTTTTGTTTAACAAATGACAATTTGGCATTTGATGGGAGGTAATGTGCTGGACTGTTACTTGGCTGGGAGTTGTTTTTACATTTATACGGATTAAACAAATGAAATACAATGTTTTCATTAGTGATCTTTAGAGGCGCTGGTAGGTGGATTTTATTATCTTCTGGCTTCAGAAGGCTAGCTGTTTCTCCCTGTTTCCAGTCTCAATCAATCTTCTCCTCGAACTCTCAGCAGAAAAGGAAATAAGTCTTTTTCCAAAAATGTTGAACTGCTGCTTTGGGTAAAAGTTTGAATGCAGGACTTTTACATGTAATGGAGTATTATTATTGTGTTGTGTTGTTACATAAACCTGCTATAACTGATTTTTTGGCCACTTGGCAGCAGCGGAAACAATATATCATCAACACAATATATCATCACATTTTAAGTTGACGTGGTGAAAACACTTGCTTATTTACACATCCTGCAGTTATGGAGCAACATTAGCATTCATGTGGCGTTTCTGGCCAGCGGGTGAATGCAAGTCTCTCTTTTAGCTCTGCTTTTGGTCTCTACCAGGGAAACGTTCACCTATACTGTATGTTCACCAGCTAGTCGCTAACTGTGTCTGTCTGCTGTCTGGTGCTGAGCAGCTAGCGTACAGTTGCTTTTTAGAGCTTTTACCGTTAAAAGCAGCTACCTGCTGTGACTGAAAGCAGTGCTGTGAGAGCAGTGAGAGTGAACCAAAACAGTAAAGTTGCATGCCCAATAGCTAAACAGGCTGTATTCAGACCAAATCAGGCATTGCGGCATTCAGCGCTGGGTTCTTTGGCGGTGTGGGAATGTCACTACATGCCCATGCTGGTTGTGGCACAAGTAAAAATACTAACCAGCAATCCCAACTTAAAGAGCGATACAACGCCAAGTGACTGCACGGCGATGAACGTCTTTGTACTCTCTCGTGGCAGGTTTGAACAGCTGATGTACAGTCATCACGGTGCCAATCGATCAGTCTCTTTTCCATCTTCACAGTTGAGCAGTAATCAGCTAATGCTAAATGGTAAACAAAGTTCTTCACCTGGGCGTCTGTTGTACTGATCGCCGTTGTGATTGGCCACCGCAGCGTAATGTTTGATGCGTTTCTCCAAAAGTTGATTCTGTTTTAACTTTTCGCTGCAGGGTCGCTGCCTTTTTTTGGCACCCCCTGAGGTCCACACCACCGCAGCCAAAATACAGCACCCACAACCAAAAGAATGGGAGGACTGGCATTTTTGCCGCATCGTCTGTTTTGGTCTGAATGCGGCCTAAAGCTCCATAAAGCCAACGGGAGTTGCAGATTTCGGTAATAGTTGTTTGTAGGATCGTCACTACAAGCGACCTCTTTTAACATTGTCATTCATTGTTTTAGCTTTGTTTTAACAGTTTTAGCTGCTTAAGTAAATATCTGAGTACTTCTTCCATCACTGGTACCGATGTCATCTGGGAGTAAAGTTGTTTTTCCCAGTGGAATACAAACCCTTCAACTAAAGGAGGGAATAAGTCTTGACGTCAATGGTTTGCATCAATGGTCATACAGTACACACACTGAAGAATGAAGCCAGAATTCAGTATAATTGCTGCATGAATTCGGATGGCTAACCTGTAACAAACACTTGCGCTTTCTGTAAGGCTCCATGGAATATTGTTACATTAGAAATGCATTATAGCAAGCATAACCATACACATTAACATAATAAATATTCACTTAAAATGACTTGGCCAGCCTGCTGTTTCGGACACCTTTGGTGGATGCATTCTACAGGCAGCAATTGCAAGATCTCACGCCCTCCCTGAGAATGGACTGATTTTACCTCTTGAACCCCCAGCTGTGAGGAGTGATGATCTGTCCGCCTGAACCGAACACTTAATTTAGCCCTCCTCCAATGGCGGAATAGACACAGAGGGGATCGATGCAAAGTTGAGAATGAATTAATACCACATGGTAAGTTATGTGTGCACTGACGTGAAATCTTTGGAAGGATCGTGGGGTTCAACCACAGAGAATGAACCTGAAGATCCTGAGACTCAGGGGCACTTAAACCCCAATAAACCCCTGCTGACCTCTAAAAACACTGCCTTTAACAGTCGTGTGATGCTGCTATTTATCTACACAGTCTGTGGATTATCTGTCCACAGTCCAAAATGTAGTTTTCCTGCAGACTGCTGACCTCTCATTGCTAAACCAGCCTCCTGGGAAGGTTATATAGACAGTCATATAAACAGCTGCATCGCCTACTGAGATCTACGTAATTTTCATCCTCTGCCTTCCCTTTTCTCACTCCAGCCCATGCCGCTTCCCCAGGAATAACAATCACACTAATCTGAACTAGTGTTGAGCAACTGCCTGAAACCTCAGCCAGCTTGTGTTTGATTTTGGCTACGCCCTGAAACACCAGCAGGGGATTCTAATCACGAACAGTTAAATCATGAGCATGTACGTCTCAGTTTGTTGTTCCACAGTGGACATCCTGCAGATGGAGATGAGTGCAGACAGGAGAGGACTTTTATCTCCCAGTGAGAAGCAGCTACATCAGACGCACACATCTCCCTCAGGTCCTCTATCTAATGTTGCAGGTGTTTGCCCCTAGGAAAGAGAACCGCTGCCACACCACCCACGGCTGTCGTGATAGCTCCCGAGAACTCGCCTATCTGTTTCTACATAGCGGTGCTGAGTAAAACTTTAGATTACAGCCTGCAACGTGCAGCGTAATTACTCCGGAGTTACAGTGTAATCTTTTGTACTTATGGTGTACCATTACAGTACACACCAAGTAGGTACAGGGGAACAGTAATGGAATAAGGGGGTAACAATTTAAGAATTTATACTGTAGTTATTTCTTAACTACTGGGTTTCTACAGAATATTTATGACCTACTGAGTAACAATGTGGATGTTTGGGAGAAATCCAGAGCCAATGTATACTGTAGTTATTAACTACTGGGTACCATAAAACTGAGCAAGATTCTGGACAATTCAGTGAAGACAGAGTGATGAATCTGGTGGATTTTGATTTTAAAATGACCTTATTCCCTACATTGTTCCTTTATAATTTTGTGGTCCTTAAAATAACTACGGGGTCCATCTGTGTGTTTACTTTAGAACAAAGGTCCAGGGAACAGTGTGTCAGTGGTATTGATGTTAACATTAATCCCCACAGTGTGATGTTATATGAAGGAAGCACACCCATTGAACCCGTGACAAAGTTTGTTGACGATGATTTATAAGGTCACTGATCACCTGTAGCGTTTATTTAAAATCGATCGGCTTCTTTCTTCTCCTGTCTGTGTGTCTGTGTGTGTGTGTGTGTGTGTGTGTGTGTGCATACAACCAGATGTAGAATGATGGACATGTATCAAGAGGAGAGAGGAGCGTGCAGAAAAGCTGGGAAAAGGTACACTTGCGCCTTGAGGAGCTGAAATGCTGGTCGAACACAATTGCCACGGAGAAGACTTTCAACACTTTAATGACTTCAAAATTGTCAACATGTTGTTACACGATACACAAGTGAGTGACATCTATGGTGAGCCACGAGGACATAAAACGAGCATCCAGTAAGGAAGTTGGTGAGGTGACAGCTGAGACAGTCTTCAGAGGCCGACAGTATCCATGACAACACACTGCCCCCTGGACCTTTATTCCAAAGTAAACACACAGATTCCCCGTAGTTATTTTAAGGACCCAAAAATTATAAAGGAACAATGTAGTTTGCCCTATGTTTATAATAAGGTCATTTTTAAAATTCCATCAGATTCATCACTCTGTCTTGCAGAAATAACTACAGTATAAATTCTGAAATTGGTACCCCCTTATTCCATAACTGTTTCCCTGTACCTACTTGGTACGTACTGTAATGGTACACCATAAGTACAAAAGATTACACTGTAACTCCGAAGTAACTACGCTGTACGTTGCGGGCTGTAATCTAAAATGTTATCTGATGCTGTAATATTAACTGAACAGTGTGAACCTTCATTTCCTTGCCTTGTCGTTGAGGCGTGAGGAGTCATCTGGATGCACAACAACAGGAAGAGAGGGAGCGATAGAGAGACGTAGAAAACCACTGAGGCAATGAGACAGGCAGACACAATAGAAGATGTTCCACATTTCCCTGGTACATTGAACACATGGTTCACGTGCAAGTGAGCCAATTTAAACAGGGACAAGGCTACTGCAGGCCTAAACTGCAGAGACAGAGTGCAGTCAAACATGTCTCCCATGCTTCCAAGTCATGCTGTGAGCATTTTGGAGCCACCACATGAAGAGACACATCATCACAATATTGCACTAAGAAGTGATATTAAAGTGACCTTTGTATCTCCTTCCGCCAGTGTAATAGTCCCATAATAGGGTCACAGCGTGCCTGTGGGACTTGAGAAGACGTTTAGAATGATCTTATTGTGCTTCATGGGTTGTTTTTTTTTTGTTTTTAATATCTTATATCTTATATCCCCAACTTCCTGTGGCACCTGGTAACTGAGCGACAGGGACCTTAACACTCAGCACTCTTCATGCCATTTCTCATTAATCACCCTGTAGGTATGTGCAGTATGTATATTGTACTGTATGTATGTGTGAGTGTATTCAGATCATTTATTGTAGTAAATGTAGCAATAAAGCAGTGTAAACGCTCAATTACAAGTAAAAGTACTACAAAATCGTATGTAAAAGTACTATCAGCTAAATGTACTGTATGTACTCAAAGTACTCCGATGCACATAAATGACCTGTGACTAATATAATCCAATTCAAATAAGCTTTACTGGCATGACAGATCGGGAGTCATATTACCATTACAGAAATTCTATATAATACAGAAATAATAATAATTAGAACAAACATACATACGTATATACCGGTGTAATCACTCAAACATAAACTACAGAACTTGTATTCCCTTAGTCTATGGCAACAGCTAATTCTGCACACTGACTTTTCTCCCCTTATATGCAGGGCAGTTTTTATAGATCAGGGAGATGGATGAACTAAGGATACATATTATTTATGTTCTCAAAGAAGACTTAAACTCAACATGTCAGCTTCAGGTAACCGAAATAAATCAGGGTTCTTCAACTAAACATTTCCTCAAGTTGACTTTACAACACAAAATCAAGTTCATCCTCAAAAATACCAAGATCAAAAAGAACACAACATTCAAAATGTTGCTCTTCAAAAACACCTTTCTATCTGCCTCACATGGCAGCGGCAGCTGAGCACAGAAGGACCTCTGCCCACTCTGTAAATTAAATGTGATGCATGGTTCTGTGTAGTAATGTTTGATTTTAAGCTAGAGAGCTGTGGCTTATTTCAAATCTCCATTCATTGTTCCTCATGGATCTATAGGTAAGGCAAGGCTTTATTTATGCAGCACATTTCAAACGCAGATACAGTTAAAGTGTTTTAAATAGGTAACGAAAAATATTATCATCACTCAAAATTATAAGAAAAAACTCAATTAAGATAGAATAAAGTGAAATGAGATGAAAGGAAATAAAAAACAGTTAAAGTGCAGTAATAGCAGTTTCTGTAAAATTGCACGGCAAACCAGAAGGAGAAAATATTGCAGAAACCCCTCTTGACCAAGCACAAGCGTGTGCTGAATGTATGATAAATGAGTGGAAGTGAAAAATATCAAATACTGCAGAAGGAAATAATGGAGTTGTGTAATTTAAAAAAAATGTTGAATTTAAACAGCGAAATATTAATGTTGTTTCCCTCACACCAGACCTTGACCCTCTTTATTAACAGTTTCATTGGTAGCACTTTATTTTAACCCCACCTATATAGCATTTACAGTTAGTATATAAATCAATGAATAAATGGTTTATAACACATTATGACCCTTTGATAATTACAGTAACATTATCAAGTGTCAACAATTACTCCCCTTATATAGCATCAATAACTGGTGTATAACGAATGCTTAATAACACAACATAGCTGTAATTATATATAATTCATGCAAGTTGAGGAAATAAACACTTTTAAACCATCTGTGTTTGACATTTGTACATGCCTATAAGCAGTTAAGAAATGCTTTATTACACTGCTCATGTGTAATTGTATGTTATTATACTGTTTATACATCAGTTATAATTAGGCTGTTGACAAAATGCATTCAATAAGCCCCAAGAAACGCATATAACACCAATATTATTAGTACTTATTATTATTAAGCTAATGACATTATTGTATTTGCTAAAACTACATTATAGTATGTGATGGTGTGTTTATTAAAAGCATGCATTAAGGGTTTATATACTTATAAGTGTTCAATATGATGTTAAAATAAGCAACAGAACCCAATTTAGATTCCTCCAAACAACATCTCACACACCACGCGGGTTGATCTGCATGGGAGTCCCTGCCATGACAAGAGGCTCTGCAGGAAGCTCTCATTCATGACTGTGTGAGCAGTGAGACGGGGAGCAGTGAGACCGGGAGCAGGGAGACGGGGAGCAGGGAGACCGGGAGCAGGGAGACCGGAGCTGCCTGCAAACACCTCCTCTCTCACAACTTGATCCAGCAGCCGAGGCTCAGTGCGCTTTGCATTTATGTTTGTAGGGAACACGTACTGGAGTTTCACTGGGACTGGATTTGGTGGAGAGCAAAAGGCACTTTGACTGCATCATATGTGGATGAGATGAAGTTTTGGGGGACTTTTGCTGCCAGGGCCCTGCAGTCTATTGCAATGCATCTATTTATTGATTTATTTTTTGTGTGGTGATTTGCTGCGAACAGCAGCTGTGGTTTTCTCCAGAGCGCACGGAGCCGCAGCCTCCTCCTGTCATGGGAAACCTCACCGTGGATGACATGACTGTGGAGAACGACACGTCGCTGCAGGACAACCGGACCCTGGGTGTTTGGACCGACTACACGGTTGAATACAAAGTGGCCAGCGTGTTTTTGGTGTCCCTCATATGCGGGCTGGGGATCGTGGGGAACGTGATGGTCATACTGGTGGTGCTGACCACCAAACACATGCGGACTCCCACAAACTGCTACCTGGTGAGTCTGGCGGCCGCCGACCTGATGGTGCTGACGGCCGCCGGGCTGCCCAACATCACCGACGCCCTGTGCGGACAGTGGGTGTTCGGCTACGCGGGCTGCCTGGGGATCACCTATTGCCAGTACCTGGGAATAAACGCGTCCTCCTGCTCCATCACCGCCTTCACCGTGGAGCGCTACATCGCCATCTGCCACCCCATCAAAGCGCAATTCCTGTGCACCTTATCCAGGGCAAAGAAAATCATCACGCTGGTCTGGGCGCTCACCTCCGTCTACTGCGTCATGTGGCTCTTTCTGTCAGACACCACCAAGTTGGTGTACGACAACGTGGTGCTGCTCAGCTGCGCCTACAAAGTGTCCAGGAGTCACTACCTGCCCATTTACTTCACCGACTTCGCGGCGTTTTACGTGCTGCCTCTCATGCTGGCCACGGTCCTGTACGGACTGATCGCCCGGATACTTTTCCTGAGCCCGCTGCCGTCGGATCCCAAGGACGGCACCAAGAAGTGGAAGAAGGAGGCGAGTCAGGGAGGGAGGATGGTCAGCACCAGCTCCTCCAGGAGCACCACGGCTGCCTCCCGCAGACAGGTGGGGAACAGTCTGCCCATCCACAGCATCACGGTGTAATCATCGTGTTTGCATTCGTGCGTGTGTGTGTGTGTGTGTGTGTGTGTGTGTGTGTGAGTAGGGGAGATGGGGTCCAGCTGAGGTCAGACAAATGTCCTCCAATCAGAAGCAGGTCTGAGTGATGCCATTCAGCCCCTTCCTCTCAATCGCTTTAAAACATGACAGGAGTCAGGGAGAAACCCCGCGTTCTGTGCAAAATAAAAAGCACAATTTGACACTAAAATGCGATTACTGAGGAAAAGAATGGGACCATCAAGAAATTGGACCCTCTGGTACAATTTTCAGAAAGTTGTTGATTTCACAAAACACCTTAAATAAGGCATTTGCTGTGTTTCGTTGATTTCACTGTTTGGAGCCCCGCAGACCCCACTTGTATATGTGGAAATATAATATAATAAGAAGAATTGCAAACTCACCTCTTCTCACCTTATTAAACCCAATATACTGTAAGCAATGTGGAGGAAACCCTTCCCTTTGCCACAAACTGAGTTTGCAAATTTGATAGAGACGACAAAAAACAGAGATGAGCATGAAGCACTGTTAAACACCATAAAAGGAAATACGTCTTGTTTTATGAGTTGTACAAACATGTCCCCTTTGTTTATTGAAAAGTCATTTACAGATAAAGGAATGATGTTAGAACCCAGAGAGGTTTAACTCCCTACAATAACAGAAATCTTAATTGACTTATTTGGCATTTGTGGTGGCTAATGCTGCCTAAAATAGTGCAGTCAACACCACTCACAGATACAGAGCATAATTATGAAAATCCATTGTATTCAGCCCAGCTGGAGTCTCTGAACCAAACACCCCAAACAGAAGCAATGCATAATTTTCTGTAGTAGACTTCTGAAACAAGTCATCAGTTCAGAATCATATTATAGCCTAAACATGATAATCATTAAGTATGAAGGAGATAAAATAACATTAAGTATGTTTTTAAGATGTTAAAGTGGAACTGGGCTCTCCAGGAGCCCAAACACAACACTTTCTATTAAAATGTGTTTGCTAATGTTGTTTTGGGAAATGTTACAACTGACCCCGAGCTCATCTATTTACTGGCTTTTTGATATACAGTGATATAAAGTGCTGCCAGCACTCTATTACTAACGAAGTGCGCTCAGACGTAGACCTCAGTTTGGCACCTTTCTTAAGTGGAACCGAGCTGATACACGTTTTTAAAACTCTAAAACAGTGGCTCACAGAAAACAGAGCCCAGCTGACAAAAATGATAAGACAACAGGTTGTTTTATATTTAAAGGTGCTTTATTTGTAAGAGCTCTTGGTGAAGCCACCTTCAGAGGTACCTTGCTCAGTCTGTGTGCATTCATGTGCATGTCTGAGAAAAATGCATGGTTTCCTAATAAAGCACTTTGGCTCATCACCCCTGCAGTATTCTCAAACCAATCCCAAATCCTCTAAAGGCACAAACACAGCCCGGCAGACAGACAGGTGGAAAGCTGGGGCTAGACATTTGTTTATCAGATCACTGGAAGATGCCTTCCTGGAATGACAGGTGTGGTACCCTGAGGGGGCTCCATGCTCTACTGGACAATCGAATCACTGAACCCCCACCTTAAATAGGCTTTTGGCTTTTTCTCCATCAGTATGGCTTGTGGATCATCTTTGACTACACACAATCACATGTTTCTGATGGTCAGCTCTTTGTGAACACAAGGAATAATTCATACCACCACGTACAATAGTGAATTACATAAAGGTCAAGCAGTAATGAGGATCTAGCATTAGCTGTTACGCTCACTCATGACACTGGCAGTGGCCCTATCCAGTCCAATTAGTCTCACCTGACTGCAGCTGAGACAACGCAACATAAATATGACAAAGTCTTTCCAAGAAACAGCTTGCCTTTTGTTTATGGTCACATTTTCACCCACACTGTTGTGTTTGCATTAATATTCAAGCTGTAAACTTGTGGAAGAGACTGTTGCACAGAACAGGATTTTACACACTGAAACGCACAGACCTACCAGAGCACCCCTTTGATATTAATTAAGATGCTATAGGATTTCTGTATTCCTAAAGTGAAATCTGGGATAGGCATGCATATTTTGATATATTTTGGTATGGTAATTCCACCCAAAACCTCTTTTTAATCTGGTATGTTTGTTCTACCCAACAGAAATGCGTTGGAGGAAAAGGGCAGTGACAGTGGCAATAGCGAAAAAAGTCATCCTACAAGTCTTTATTTTAACAAAGAACTGACAAATCTGTGGGGTTCATTTTGTTCATTAATAATATGCAAACGTAAACTGCATCCCAAAAGCACTATCATTCTAAAAATATGACAAAGAGCTACAATGTGAAATGCAGAGAAATGTGATTCATATGTAAAATCCCAGCATCGGTGTTTTGGTTTGTGTGTTTCAAGGCAAAGGTGCCACTCCAGCCTTATTCCTAAAAGTGATCTGTTACAGAACGAATTCTTGGGTATCCCATCTCATTGCTGGGTACATTGTGGGTTTCCCAATTCGATGTGGTTTGTCAGAAATGGGGGTTACTGTATGGTTTGGATATTGGGTCGCTGTATGTCAGAAGCAAGAATTAGTCCTACAATCCAGAAATTAATTAGCATTTTTGCACAATCTCTTAACACAACTTTAAGAGATTTTGATCTTTGATTTGGATGTATGTCAGGTCAGTAGTTTGAGTTTTCTGAGGCTAACCCCTTCCCGTACTTGTAAAAGCTTTGTGGGATGTAAACCTTGAGGTGCTGTGGGTGATCCAATTAGTGAGGCTTACAGATACAGGTCTAACTGCAGGACGAACGCCGGTTGCAATGTTGGCAGGTTCTCACCTCATTCCATGTTGGTGTGCAGGGAAGACGAGAGTGCAGGAACTAAAGCTGATTTTATGCTGTCGGGTTTGAAAGTGTTTGACTTTTGTTTTCAGACCTGCTTCCCTGCTGAAGGCAGATGGCGGGAAAGGTAGGAAAGTAGATCAATGTACCAGCTATTGTATAGTATTCATGTAGTTTTTAACATTTAATCAGTATGTATATGTATATAATATTTGGCAATTAAGCCTTTCTAAGATATTTGTCTCCCTGCAGAGCTTCGCTGGTCCATCAGCTGCTCTTCCTGTGGGACTGTTTTCGTTGTTTGTTTGCTGGTTTCTTTATCTGCCTAGCCTGCTCTGGCATGTGAGCAGGGGGCAGGCAAAAAGAAGTGGGTATTGCCCTTGGGTGGACTAGTTTTCTTTTCTTTATTTTTGTTTGTTTGAGTTGTTTACTCAGGTCAAAGTGCATGAACATGTTCTTTTAAATAAAATGACCGCACAATACTGTATATATTCTTACTTTTTTCATTACTACTGGAATGCTGCCTTTCTTTCTTAAAGAACCTTGGGGAAAACAAACAAATTTTAGTTTGAAGAAGAGTACCAAACTGAATTTATAAACTTTTATATAAAATTATATATTATATATTTAATATTATATTATATATAATATAATTTATATTTGTACAATATTTATTATATTTTATTTGCTATTCTGGTAGTTAATCCCCCCAAGATTCCAGGCACACCAACAATATTTGTGCAGGACTGTGGCTGAACCATGTTAATCTCATTAAACATACTCAAGTTGACTCAAGCCAAGTGTTTAGGTGGAGCTGCAGCTGTGTTCACAAACATGGCAGTTGGTCAGAAAAACCAAATGATTGCCCTGCGCGGGTAGAAGAGAGGCTCGGTGAAAATGACGTTTTATTTTGTTGTCAATGGGTATGAAGATCCCTTGTGCACCTATCACATACCCGAAAGTTACAAATGTTACGATGTCAGCTCTGGTTGATATGGTAACACCTGTTGTTACTGGTGCAGCTTGGTTTAATACTACAGGTCCCAGAATTCACTGATTGAGTGCGTACTTTGCTAAAAAGACAACAGAAGAACAACTAGTACCTCAGTTGGTGCTGAAGCCTCACAAAACAAAAGCCAAACAAAAACTGATAAAAATAGGTTTTTTGATTAGTTTGTGCACCCACACATCCCCTTTTCCAAATACGCATGCGTTTCCTGTGACTGCTTCACAATAAATGTCAACCCCTAGTTTGGAAGTTGAAGGCTTTTAATGTGTAGCAGCACCAGCAGCAGCTGTGAATCCCCCATGTCTGGGTAGATCGTTTGAGTCTTAAATGGGAATGATGGGCTCCACCACTAACAATGAAAACTACAATATAGAGAGGTGAACATGGAATGTAAAAACACTGAAAGGCTATCACTGAAAGAAAATGATCAAAAACGGAAATTAATTTCATGAAAATCTTCAGGAAGTTTAAGAATAGGCCTTTTTCGCTGAAGACATTTTTACATGTCACAGTAAGAAAAGCACATATGTAAATTATACAATTAATGATAGCAGAACTCCATTTAGCTGCTTCAGTTTCAGGGTCCTTGTATTGTGCATGCTGACTCACTGTCTGACTAGAACGGAGCCACCGCTAACGTTATTAGTAGCACCTGTTCTTTTCCTATGACAAATTAAAATGTCTGCTGTGAAAAAGGCCTTGTGCTGTGAGTCATGCTGTACAGGCTCCATGTGCATGAAACGCATTCATTTAATTATCCATTTATCTGTGATTCATTTATAATTTCTTAACACACACAATTTAATTTTATTAGGTGACAAAGATGCTGGCCGTGGTGGTGATCCTCTTCGCCTTACTTTGGATGCCCTACCGGACCTTAGTGGTGGTCAACTCCTTCCTGGACAAGGCCTACCTGGACACCTGGTTCCTGCTCTTCTGCCGTCTCTGCATCTACCTAAACAGCGCCATCAACCCAGTCATCTACAACGCCATGTCCCAGAAGTTCCGCGCTGCTTTCAAGAAGTTGTGTCGCTGCGGCCCTCAGCGTATGGAGAAGCCAGCTGCTTACAGTGTGGTGCTAAACTACAGTGTCATCAAGGAGACGTCCAATGGGGAAAGTCCCGACCACTTCAGCACAGAAATGGACGAGCTAAACACACCGCCAAACCAGTACTTACCAGCCAGTATCCTGCCAAACGCCAGGAAGATGCCATTCGAGGAGCCTTCCTTGTCGAGGAGTGATGTCAGAGCCTGACTAACAACAAACGTTCCACCTAAAAAAGATATCAGAGATTCTGACCGCTGCAGTATGGATTCGGTCACCCATGGGACAGTTTAGAGAAGGTTTAATTAAAAGTACCCTGACACTTACCTGACATTTAATTTCTCCAAGGTGTTTTGTCTTGGAAATGCTTCTTTTACTTTACAAGACCATTTGCCAAAAGCCAAATGAGATGAGCTAACATGTAGGCCTTTTAATATTTTGTACAAGAGAAGTGAAGGGAGTGTTCATCAATCTTGCAAAATACAGTTTATCGACACGTCGACACAGCAGTGATTCTCAGTTCGGCAGAGAAATCACCTGTTCGTGTCTAATTTGTCTGAAAACAGGAGGCTTTAGTTATTAATGCAGGATGTGATGTACTGAATCTTTGTGATATAATGCAGAGACACCTTTGTGTTCAACGTTAACTTAAACCGCTGTAGGAAAAAGGTGCATGAGAGCAGTTTGTCATCAAGTTTATCCTATAGATGCATGATTTTGTTGAAGCAAACTGCTGCCATCAGCGTCCTCCTCCCTCTCCAGTCGAAACAGAACCAGACTGTTAAACCAAACACTACAATATCTTTACAATTCTTGAGGTTAAAATGACAAAATAAGTCCAGCCTGCAGACAGAATATCTATATTAATGAACAAATTACAAAAAAAATACATAAAATATCTACAATCCTGTCAGTGCATCCTGTAAGTGTGAAATGTTTACAGCCATGGAGCTTATATCCTGGGTCAGTTACTTCATCAGTTCAAATAGTAATGTCACAGTCTGTTGCAGTGCTCTGAGAGCCTCACTTCTCACTCCTGCAGGTGGGTCTAATGACATTCTGTGTGCATTATCCGATGGTGATTCTTTAGGATGTACGTAGTTCCTGGTATTTCCTATCCTTGTTGACACTGAATTTTGGCTTTGATTTCAGTGTACGTCACATACCGTATCTGTTTTCTTTTGGACTTTTGGAGTTACATTAGCCTAGCCCTGTTTGGGACTGTCGTCACCTTTGTGGTTACATTTAAGGTTGTTGTGACTGCTGAGCTGTCACAAAAATGTTTCACCAAAGGATGTGCTCATCTCTCCCATCAAACTACCCAAGTCCTTATACCAAAAACAATTGTGCCATATGAGCAGTGGATGTGTCACTAACAAGTTGTGTAAGGGATCAAAATGTGAAACTCAGTGAATACATATCAGTCAGACATCTCATGTTTGAAATGTTTATTATAGCAGCAGAAAACAGTTAGAGTAGAGGGTGTGTTCACTCCGTCACAGTTACTTATCCCAGTACAGGCCGTTACTTTGACAGTTTGGGGGTCGACTTGTTTTCTGTCTTACTGGTAGTTTGATGGAGGGCTGATATCACGTATGGTGTGTTCAGTGGACACACTGGTAAGATAAGATAAGACAGAACTTTATTTATCCAGAGGGAACTTGTTGTGCAGCAGTTGCAGTACAAAGCAGGAAGAGTGCAAATATAAGATACCAATACAGTGCATATCCAAATTATACACAATGACAAAAAAGGGTTAATAGCACAGGGGAAATGTAGTAGCTTGGTCCAGGCGCTGGAGGTGTGAGGAGGTGGAGAGCCTTCAAAAAAGAAATGCGACTCCCAGTAACTTCAAACTTTCTTATATAGATATTGCGTCATATTAGCCGTCTTGCTAACGGGCTAACATCAAGTTGGTCAAAAAATACCTCCAAACTGTAGGCTGGCTGCTTGTCTCGATTTTCATTTTCTACATGTGTTAAATATATAACATGTAACATCTGGAGGTTTAGAAGTTGTTTAAACTGCACGATGGACTGGGCTGAGTAATAAAAGTAAAGTAACAAGTAATGTAACTAATTCTAAAGTAGCATAATTATTTTTAAAATGAATAATATTTAATGTGCAAATTCTGTAAAAAGATACTCGCCCAACATTTCATATGACTGGTTGGAAATAGCTTTGTTTCTGTGTTGAGATTGGGTTAATAGTGCGTTGTTAAACAATCTTATTTATCTACAGCGTATCAAAGATTCTAACTTCCCTACCAAGGAATTGTTCTATCCGATCAGTGTTTATATCACACATAAGAAACCATCTCAGTGGCACCAATGTTTTACTAGCAAGTCTGTTCTCTTTGTTCATGTACCTAACTCCTCACCAGATACCATGTAATTCAAATAAATCCAAATGCACCGCGAACACCGTGACATTTTAATCATGCTTCTAGAGAGAAAACACAGATATGGAATTACATGACCTTTTAAAAAGGACAGATATTACACGCACTCACCTAAACCTGCTGTGTGTTTAGAATCTCCTGAACTCTAATGATTTCTGCAGGGACATTAACAGTCTTAACAGTGACAGACACACAGAAGCCTTATGTTGCTTTTGGTCACTGTGAAGACGACCACAGTGGACTCTGTGAGGAGCCTGTGAAGGTCAGTGGCCAGTGTACAATAATGAGGGAGAAATGTGTAACCCTGCAGACAGAGAGGCTGTTTGTTCAAAGGGTCAGATAACTGTGCAGCGCTTTGCTGTGATTGAAACACACAGAGCAATGATGGAATGTGTAAATAGATTGTGACAAAGTGCCATATTCAAGTTGGTGCAATCCACACAGTGTGTACACGCTCTGATAAAAACATAATTTTCTGCTGTTTGCTTGAGCTACGTATGTGTATGTATACATTGAACACTCAGAGAGAATAAATACTGAGTGAACTAAATGACACCGGTCTCATACTGAGCAGCAGGCTTTTTTTGTCTATACTGTAAAGTAGCTTGAAATTGATTGATCGTGCAATGTGAAATTAATTCAATATTGTGTTTTCCAAACGTGTGCCAGCGAGTGCATTTTTAAAATAATCGTTTTGGTCCATTGTTCCATCCGTGTGTTTCCTATCGTTTCAAACCAGTCAGATGAAGCTAATAAGCTCCAAGAGTGGAATATGTGAGACAATAAAACAATAAAAAAACAAAAAACGCTTGAAGTGTTTGCAGCGTAACGTACCTCTCATTTTTATTACTTTGTCCCTCTGTTCTCAGTTGAAATGCTTTTCATTTTTTGGAAAATAACAAACAGTTGTGGTGGAGATGTTTTCTGTTCTGCACGGTGTGCAGTTTGCAAGCTTTTGTGATGTGAGCAGAAAGATGACAAAATATGATACCTGATGTATTTCCATCTGAGGCGATGCTTTGTGCACATTTCTGTCTCAATTAGCTATATTTCTGCTCTTGCTGTTTGATGGATTGTTTTGTATTTTGTATTGTTCTTTGTCTATAATAAAGAGACAATAATTGCAGCGCCTTGTGGATGGTGCATTATTACTACATTTGAATGCATCATAAGATGATCTCTTGTTTACCACCTCCATGCTAACTAATCAATTACCAGCAGCCATTGAAGCAAGCGCCTCATCCGAGACGGCATTGAGTCAAGCACAGTTAGCTTCTGGATGAGCAACGAGCACACCGAAGACATAAATCAGAGGGGGTCGATGGCTTCGTTTTGAAATCACTCAGCGTGTGGTGGCCTGCTTTGACACAAATTCATGTCAGCAGCTATCAGAGGCCAGCTGTACTCTCAATACAAAATACGACACCCCCGCACAAGTTTTATTCACAACACGAGATCACCTCTAGATGTGGTCTCGCTGAGCCGATCGCATTCCAATCACAATGTGTTCTGCGTGCAATTTCCACGCACAACTGACCAAGGGCTAGAAATATTACATGCAATATGGACACTGGTCAATGTGTGTTTAATTCAAGGTTGCTGAAACGCAGGTGTTAAGCCCAGTTCAGACCAAAGATTCGTGATGAGACGAGTTGAAGCTTGAAACCTGCCAGTTTACACCAATGCGAGTAGATGGTCTATGGTACTTCTATTCAGTCTGCTGGCTTTTCAGGTATTTTTTGTAGCTGGATATAATTTATAGCATCTTAAAATATGAATGAGAATAGTGAGAGTTAGTTAGTTGCTACAGTTGCATTCCTTGTATTGATGAAACGGCGAGAACATAAAACTACAAGAGGGGTGAGATGACCAGCTGACTTTGCTATGACCTGATTGGCTGTTGAAACAGATGACGTGCCTTACATTATAAAACCAGCTGCTGGCGATTTGACAAGCTGAGATGGGCCAGTTCACACTGCACCTTTTCCCTGCGACTTTCTAAAACAGTTTCTTGTCGTCATGAGTCTTTGGTCTGATCTGGCATTTATACTTCACCAAATGGGATAAAGCCATATTGAGGCACCAGGTCCACTAGATTTGGACAAATCTATCCAGTTATCTTGTGAAAGGCAGTGGTACCAATAAAGATTTACTGACCAGAGAGAGCCACACTGATTTGGTAAAAAGGTAAGAGATTGAAACGGGTGAAAATGAGACACTGAGCGGGGCTGAAGTGTCGGGGAGGATGAGACATCAGAACAAAAGCCTCAGCAATGGGCAGCTGCACCACTGAAATGGCCCTGGCTCTATGAACCTTATTTATTTGCCTGCCTCTGCCTTCCAGCCCCATTACATTTGGAGTGTTGCTCATTTATACAATGAGAAACAAGAGGGGAAATGCTGCTTCTGCCATCAGCAGCAGAATTAATTTGCATACTTGTCGATTTATTCATCCATTCTCCATATAATTAGTCTTGGATTGAGAAGATGTACCAGTTTAATGGGTTTTCATTGTGCAAATCTATATTTTACCATTCCTATGTTGTAGAGAACAACACTGTCAACAAACCGTAGCCTTTATCTCAAAATGTACAGTGAAGTGACATTTTTCAAGCTTGTTTTTTCCCCCATTGTAAAATTGTTAGATCTGGCTGTACAGTACGTCAACCAGGTTGGATCATGACATGCATACATATGAGGAGAGCTGTGAAGACTGACATTTCCCTGAAATTCTGTCAAAATGTATTTGTTTGACACCCCTAGCACACAATCATCAAGGCAATGCAATTGCTGTTTTAATATAATTGCTAAGACTGGCAAACTGCAAGAAACTCTCTGTTGTTGAGAGAATGCATTTACGCTTGGCTTCACCAAGTCTTGCACCAGAACACAATCATTACATTAAGGATGAGCTATTGAGCCCCTCTATGCAGGTGTAAAAACAAAGGAAACAACCACATTGGGATGGATCTGTGTTAAGGTGTGCTTTGTTCTTACTACACTACTGAACTCACAACGATTTGGTTCAGCCACAAAGAACCAGCCTTGTTACAGGCATATTATTTTCCTGAGCAGCCTCAACTCAACAGTCTCAATATTGGAGAAATATGCCAGTCAGTTGTCACCCCACTGTTTTGTGCTCAGTCTTTTTACCTGTAAATTGTTGAGAAAATGGGATCTGAGATGGCTGCTTTAGTCATGCACCCCCCCCCCCCAGCTCTGCTACATCCACCGTGTCAGATTGTAGTCAGTCTGCATTTCCAGCCTGTCTAATTTATCGCCACTTGTTTACCTGCTACTAATCCTGTTTCTCCTGTCCCTGCAGTCCCAACACTTCCAGTCACACCCCTTTAACCCTGAAATAAATAATCTTCTTTATTTAAATTCCAGTCTCCTTGCCTGTGTCCTGGACTTGGGTTTATTAGCTTAATCAGTGCACAGTTAGAAGCTTAATTTGCATCTTAATAGCAGGGGTGAAAATCATGGAAGCTCATTGTATTGATCAGGAGATAATTATGTTTTTTGTTCTGACTCTTTCAGACGATGAGCCCTCTCACCACATACTGGCATTAAAAGGACCAGATAGAGAGCGAAAGTGACACTGGAGCTTCTGGGTTCTGTCCCAGAAGTAAGAAAACCTTCTTATTTCTTATTTGTAATAATGTAAATGACTAAAAAAACTAAAACAGCCTCAGAACAGCACCTCACTCGCTATTTCTGGATAGGAATGGTAATAGCAATTTAATTTCCTCGTTTATTTAATATTTTAGTTTTTCGGCAGCCCAGAAGTTCAAATACCGAATAATATTAGATATTAATAACATTAGTGGATATTGTAAATATGGAACAAAACAAGTCACAAGTCACAACGATGTGCTAGCGGCCAGCGGAACAGCTCAGAGATACCATTAAAACATTGCAAGTTTAAGCCATTTTATTATGTTATAAAACTCAACTTCCACAAATTGTAAATTTGCTTGGCAATGAACACTTTGTGCTTTTAATTCTTTGTGAAACAGTTTTTCCATGTGATAATGCAGATAATATCAGAAAAGGGGACTCTATACAGACCATAGAGCAGGAGGTTAAAAGACATTAGTTAGATACAATCACTATAACTCATTCAACAGCTGATCACAGGGGGGGTCAAAGAGATCAAGACAACAGAACAATTGCTGACATTCTCTCCCAAACTAAAAAGCACACCACTGTCCATTTATCTGCTGATTGGCTGCAAGAGACCATATGGTATTATGGTTTGATAATCAGATGAGACTGATGATCATTTGGGACTTTGGAGTACGCCAGTTTTAGTCTACCACTGCAAAAACTTTAACCTTTTTTTTTGCATTGACTATTTTCCCCACTTAACATACAGAAAGCCAATTTAAACATGTAGTTTGTGTAACATCCCGTTCTGTGCTCATGGTTCATTTCCTGTTTTATTTTGGCAGTCTATCCTCTTGTCTGTATGTTCTAGTCTGACTTCCAGTCTTTGTTCGTTTCCTGCCAGTTGTGATTAGATTCACCTGTGTCTAGTGTTAACCTGCCTCTGATTCCCTCGTTAGTCCTTTTTTTATACATACCGGTTCCTTTCCTTTGTTGAGTCGTCCTGTTTACGACACTGTTTGCTATTGCTTTCCCTATATCTAGTTTCCGGGTTCCTCGTGTGCCCCCCTTGTGCTTTTGTCTCCAGACTTGGAGAGTTGCGTCTCCCCCTGCATTACCTGAATGTAAGCTCATTTGCCACTAATAAACAGCTGAACTGCTCCTGGCTGCTTTCGTTGTCTGCTCTTGAGTCCTATATCTGCCTCAGGTACATCGCACTCATGACAGTTTGATGGATAAGACCTGGAGCTCTACAGTTTGTTTGGCGGTAGAGCAAATCAGAACTACGAAAGGTTTAATTGCCCAAAACCAGTGAAATGTTTTGCACACAAACTTGTTGTGCTCAAGTCTGCTCAAGCACCAAGTTTGCTCAAGTTGTGTTCTAGCACCAATGGCAAAAAGACTCCACCCGTAATTTTTACTTCCATATTTTAACATTTCTAATATCTGCTTGAGTGTTGTGAAGACCCGGCAGAAATCCACATCATAACTTTTCAAACTTTAAAACATTTCAATAATATACAAAAATGATCACGTTGTGGATTTTAAAGTTAAATTTCTACAGAGTAACTTTATTAAGTGTACCTTCCTGGGTGACTTCTGAACATCTTTATGGACGCTTTCTTTTAAAGTGCACTTTAGTATTCAGAGAGACATTATTCATTATTGAAGTGGAGGTAAAAACTTTTACTTTAAAACATAATGCAGCAATAAAATAGCGAGAGATCAGTATCGTGAGAATTTCTCTGTGCAGTCAGTTAAGATCACGTAGAACTTGTATGTAGTTAAAAGGCACAGTAATCTCGCATGATGGTTATATTAATAAAGCGACGTCTGCAAAAGAGCTCTCAGGCAAAAGCTACAAGCCCCGATGGCACATACAAGCACCCAGTGAGGCATGAAAAATCCTGACTGACGAGGAGAAAATAAAACCATGCAGGCTATAATATATCCATCACTTCAGCCCATAAAATTGTGAACAGAGAGACCGTGGCATGAAAGAAGCAATGTAATCACATCTTGTTTCTCAGGCGCCCCAGGACATCTTTCACACCAGTACAGCCTTTATGAAACATGTCAGTGGTCGAGAAGACTGGAGGGAAGAAGGCTGAAAACAATTTATGGCAGATGAGATAAAAAGTTGAAAGTTAAAAGTGAGTGTGGAGTTTTCAGAAAGTCATTTTTAGTAACACCGGTGGCTGTTAAGACAATAGCAGTGAGCATTTTTGCTCGGTCTCGTGCTCAAGTTATCAACTCTATTTTGTTAGCTAGCTAGCAGTTCGTCCGCATTACATGGATGTATTACAGAGTCTTATACATAAGTGCTATGAGATATGATATTGTTATGATATAGCGCTATATAAATAAAATTTAATTGAATTATACATTGATGCCACGTTAGCTAACATTGCTCAGCTAAAACCACAATATATTTCACATACTGCAATGTTAGCTAACCTGGTCGTTTGACGTTAGTGGACTCAATTTCAATTCGGTTCAGCTTTATTAATATAGTGCCATTTTATAAAGTTATCTCAGGGCACTTTTTCATATAGAGCAGGTCTATGCTGACTTTTTATTTACAGACACCCAATAATTTCCACCATGAGTAGCACTAGGAGAGAGTGTCGAGAATAAACTCCAAGGATGAGAGTAGGACACACTAAAGGGCACATAGGTTCATTCACTAACGAAAGTCAAAGATGTTTCCAATATCAAAACTACACCGTTTTATTGAATGTTCACATGCTCACAAAGACAATGCTAACATCCTGTCTTTTACCATATATCTTGTATTAGCATGCTACGACTTGCTACACTACAGACAAAGTACAACTGAGGACATTTCATTCTAACCAAAGACCGACCAATCGACAGACCAACATTGCCATCCAGAGCTATGCCCTTGCGTGCCTAAAAATGTTCAACAGGTCTCCTCAAGTTAGCAAAGGCGTGTACATCACAGGACTAATTGTCTGCAAGAGTAATTAATTCAACCGACACACAAATCTGTCTGAAACGCATCCTTACCAGCATGATATTGCAATTTACAATTGTATCCAGACCAATTTCAAATAACTCCAACAGTATAATAAGTGGCCATTTCTCAACTATCAGCAGGGTAATTATCCACTAACAAGGTAATTCAGAGTGCTGTGAAAACAACGTGTGTACAACATTAATCGCAGACCGTAAGCAAAGTTAATCAGCAGCAACATCAGGTACCTGTGTCAGTATCGTTTCCTAACACTGTTTCCTAACAGGAGCGACTTCAGGACGAGGGTGGCCTGTGTGTGTCCTCAGCTGGTGCTCCAGCTTCTGTTCCTCACATGTGAAAAGTGTCATATGGAAAAGTATTGAGCTTCAGGTCATTTAGCTGCTATCTGCGAGGATGCTCTTAGGTTGTACAGTTCAAACACCACAGACCTGTTCCTTATGAACGTAATGATTTGTGGGTATTTGCTTGTGACTGTTGCTGGCAGTGTGTATTAGATGTATGTTGACAGAGTCAGTGATTTAGATTGAAAATTTCCATTCTCTTGTATATACGAAGGCACTAAGTAAACTGTTAATGGAATAAGACCTTTATTATACAAGCAATCAATAAGGTCATTCAACAGTAGTACAGGCACTATTATAAATGAGATAGTAGTATAATTACACAAGCATAAACACATCATTGAGACATTATCAGATCATTCAAATACTTGTAGCTGAATAAGTATCTTGCTGCCAAACAAAGCGTAGATAAGAAACACAAAAACAAAACAGCCCTAACAGAAGAGACCTGCGTACGTTTCGTATTGATTTGATGGGAGCAGTGTCAGGTGTGTGTGTACAGCACAGCACGTTTCATTTCCAACTCACATTCCCGTCATATTGTTGACGGGGTTAGGAGCCTTGCTGACCGTGGCCCTGCTTTTCTTCTTCTGCCAGATGAAGGAAATGTTGCTGAGCAACAACAGCTAGCTGTCCCTTTCAGCCAGAACATCTAGATTTCCACTGCATATTTTAGAAATATAAATGACCATTTGTTGAACTTTGTAATTATAACAGTGAGACTATATTCATGAGGAAAGTGTTTTTAATCTGGCTAACAACTTTTGATGGATCACATAGCATCATGACTACGTTTTGCTGAACAATGAGGAGTACATCCAGTCTCATTTCTTTATGAACCCTCCGGCAGACCCTTTTCACAGCATACATTTTGATGTGGCAATAAAGGTAACAATAAATGACAGATGACCCTATGGCATTTCACAGAAGATCAAGCCAAATATCCACTCCAGATCAAATGTCTGCCATTGGCCCTCTGTAGATCATTTTCTCTCTTTTATTAATTTAAAAAAAAAACACGTTCACAAGCATGTACAAACACTGGCAACATAAGGTTTGCATACTAGGAGTATGGTTGGAACAAGAACTGTTGCTTAAAATTACTCCTGTTCACTTATTTTCTAAGGGACTGTATGAAAATTATAAGGGAGGGTGGAGCAGAAAGGAGGGAGGGCAATTTATTTTTACTTTTTGTTGAAGGGAGGGTAGTCTAAAAGTACCTACCTTGTTCTCATTACAGATTTTGTTTTTATTTTAATTATTTCATTATAGTAAAAGGTTTATTTAGCATGTACATTTTTTGAAAATAAGGAGCAGCTAGATTAGTTGATTAAGTTAAGGGGTGGGTCCAAAAAATATATAATTAACACAGGGTAGGGCCTTGCTTTTAGATCAAATTGAAAATAAGATTCAGTCACTCTCCCCACCCCAATACGTTTTGTACAGTCCCTAAAGTATGGACTGATATCTATCATGATGAACAATTTGACTTTAGCTTATAATCACCCATCTAATGAATCAAATCAAATAAACATGCACTCATCATTACATCCTTACATTGATGAACAGTAGTTGTTGGGCATTTGTTGCTAATGACTGAGTAGCGGTACCAACAGCAGACCGCTGACCATTTGAAGGCTTCACAGAAGAGCAGACTTCACACATACGCACTGAGCTGATGGAGAAAAAAAAAGACAGGAGCAGGTGATCAGTGGCGAGCCTCTTTCATTTAGTCGACCAATAACAGCTAGATGAACATTACCTTGGGCAGGCCTCTACACAGACTCTCTTTATTATATTCAAGGTCATACACCAGGTTCAATAAACCCTATTTTTACATGCTGATGTAACATCCGACAGCAATAACTAAGGACTCTGAGAAAAAGCCTAATTTGTAATGCACTCACTCACTCACTCCTGGGTATTATCAGAACTCAGCCTTTGGTACTTGGCAAGTATGTGGAACAAAAGAACATCCCATTTTCATGGTTAAATTTGACACTAGTGTTGTTTTTGTTTTTATAATAATAATAATAATTGGTCCCTAAGGTGATTTATTGGTCAATCATGATACACATGTGCAGAGAACAACGCTCAAACAAACACGCGTTCCACATTAAAATGCATCCTCTGCTTTTAACCCATCTGGCCATCCTTCTTCCGAGCTGGAATCAGAACACCAACCCAAGGCGCCAACCCCAGGATGAAAGTCAACAGCTCTAATTCTGTTTTTGTTTTTATTTCTTAAGGATCCCGTTGTGGCTCCACGTCTGACCTTGAAGCAAGACTTTATTCCAGCACATTACTCAGTACACAGGTATTTATTGTACATAATGTCTTATCACAAAAGTAAATACTTTCTGGCCGTGTAAAGCATAGGACTTTGATATGGCCTTTTAAGGTTCAGTTCCAGCATGTGGTTTAGTTGGCTAAGGAAAGATCATGTTTTCTTTAAACACAGAATCAGATTTTCAATCAGAACCATTAATAAACTACTCCAGTTATATATGTATATGTATATATATAAATCTCAGTTTTAAAAATGTATGTGTTTATTATGACATTTCAGTTTTGTTGAGCTGACTTCCATCTGCTACAAATAGGAATGATTTGTTATATTACAGTATTTTCACAGGGCCGCAGCATCATGACCACAACACTGACACTAACACTCTTTCAAAATGACTTTTCTGCACAAAAATAATACATCTTCTCTCAGGAATCTCCTCCAGCATGCAGATTAGTTATTTTATACAAAGGACAAATCGAAAAGGTCAGAGCGTGGACAAGCTGATGCCCCTCCATCACAGACTAAACCTGACAGCATTCCCCAGGATACCTTTCAACCATACACTGAACTGACAGATAATTGCACAGATGTGTGGGGGTCAGGCAGGTGGCATCTCATCCACAGTGAAATAAACAGTATTGACACACTTTTTTGTGTGGTTCACAAATCATTCACTGTCCTGCCTCAAGAAACCGCTGTGCAGCTCTCTTAGGCCAGCACTATTAGTCTCTGTTCCTGTAGTGTTTGCCATTGTATGTGAACTATATATGATTACACAAGCCTGGCCTAGTTGTGTGTTATCATAGCAGTTCTCCTGAAGAGAGATTAAGCAGCACACAGATAATACAGATACATATTTTGACCTTCACTGTAAGGGGAATTCCAGGGCAGAAATGACTTTAGTCAGCATTTCCAGCATGACCTCTGACTGAAAATCTTTTAATAATTTATTGTACAGTCTTTCAGGCTGTGTTCCTTGACTAAGATCAATTACCTTATGAAACGGAAGAGTTGTCACACTAGGGTGTAGAGCAGGGGTCATCAACTACATTTGTCCAAGGGCCAGAATTTTCCAAAGCAGACAAGGTGGGGGCCAGACATTCAAATTATATATACATGAAAATGCAAATTTTCAAATACAAAACTAGTGAAAACAGTCAGAAAAGATGAGGAGGAGAAAAAATGGCAGTGGCCTCCACCTGTAAAACCATTCCTGTTTTGGGGGTCGTCTCATGTTGTTAATTTGATTAACACCAAAGCAGCTGAAACTGATTAACAACCCCCTCTGCTACTTAACTGACCAGATCAGCATCCCAGAAGTTTAACTGACTTGATGCTATACTCTGCTTAAAAAGTGTTCCTTTCATTTTTTTGAGCAGTGTATATATGCAGTTAGGTCCATAAGTATTTGGACAGTGACACCATTTTTGTATATCTGGGGGACCTTGTATAATAACTGATGTAATTCCTAAACGGTTAATGTAATATTTTTGTCGAACCCCTTGAATTAAAACTGAGAATCTACTCTTCAATCGCATCTTGGTCGCTTCATTTCAAATCCATTGGGATGGTGTACATAGGAAAAAGTAGAAAACCTGTGTCACTGTCCAAATACTAATGGACCTGACTGTATACATAGAGGCCTGTTATTATATAGAGGGCCTATTATTGTTTAATATTTTCACTCCATTTGTAAAAATGAATGATTTCTTTGTTAGCCTATATCAGTGTGAACATACTCCTAAAAAACATGGGATGTCCACAATGATAACTAGACACTTAACATATGAAACAATTGCAGAATGCAGTCCTGATTGGCAGGACATGTTAATAGTCTTTGATGCTATCAGTGTCCTGATTGGTGGAAAACGCTCGCAAGAAGCAGGAAGAAAAGCCTTTTTAATTATTTGCCAGACATGCAGAAAAGTCTCTCTCAAAGAACCTAAAGAGGAAAGTTGACGTGGAAAACCGCACCTTTAATGAAGAATGGACTGACAAGTATTTATCAATTATCAAGTATTATTGATAATTGATAAGCATTCATCATGCCTGTATGCCTCATCTGCAATGAAATGTTCGCTGTTGCAAAAGAATACAATTTTAGGCGCCTCCATTAGACAAGGCATGTAACTTTCAAAGAGTCTTACTGAGCAGTCAGAGGTCACAGAAGAATTGTTGCCTTGAAAGCTGGACATTCCCAAAAGCACATCTATTTGGGGTTGGTAGATCATAACTAATAAAATTATTTCCATCTCATCTACTTTTGGGGGTTGCTTCAAAAGGAAGAAAAAATAATGCTAGATATCTTAAATATCGGGCCGAATTTCTTTCTTACTCACATTTTCTGAATTCATTTATATTCTGCGGGGCCGGATGGGAAGCTCGGAGTGGCCTGGGAGCCGCCAGGTGACGAACCCACGTGTAAAGGGATTCCCTGCTTCTATGGACAAGATCTTGCCGTCTTAGACTGCAGTGAAAATGGGAGTAAAATGAAATGGTGGTTGATTTGTGAGCCTTGTTACAGATAACCCACCTCAGCAATTTCAGCTGAGTGGAGAACTGACCTGTCCAACTGGGTTTGCTCATAAATCACCGTGTGGATTTGCACATACTGTAAAATCTCTGCCTCGCCAACGTCAACAATATGAGTTTTGCTGCTCCAACTTGCAACAATTAATAAAGTTTACTGACTTATACCCAGAAATGATGCAAACAGTAAATCAGTAAACATTATTAAACTGCAAAGTCCTCTTTAAAGCTCCATTAATCAATGTTTTAATGTAAACATGGCAAAAAGGTGTAATGCTGCTCAGTGTGTGAGAGGGAGTCCAAATTCAGAAGAGGGTGATAAACTCACCTAAATTATCATCCCATTGTGTTGTTCCCCTCAGTTCAATGGCCCATTTTAGTGTCTTTCAGGTCGATCTTTCATTTTATGGCCTACCACTATTGTCAATATCATTTCCAGATATTTTCAGTGATAAAGCTCTTATCAGCAGCGCTGGCCAAAACGAAAAATGCTGAGCCTTAAGCAGCGTCATTAACTCAGTTGTTGATTAAACAAATGGCCGACAGTCAGTAAGACCCTTAATTGCAAAATATCATGCATTACCAATCACTGATTGCATAGTAGGGAATGACTTGAGATTTGGGCTGACAGGCTGGCTCATTTACTGCAGAGAAGTCAGTTATTGGTCTATCATCTGGGCTGAATCCTGCCTCAGAGGCAACAACATCTGGTGCTTGGGAAGTCCTTCAGGAGACCTGTTGTCGCCTGCTAGCTGAGTGTGCCCTGTGATGGCACCATCTGAGCTAATACTTGGACAACTGTTAGCCATATCAACTTAGTGCAACGTTAAATTCATGTGTTGAGAGGATGGAGGTGAAGAGTTCTTCCCCTGGATGCAGAGCTGGCTCACAGTGTACTTTAAGTGTATCCATCACTGGCTGCCAGTAAGCATACCCAGACCGTAATTTGGGAAAATAGGGGTTGAAATTATTTCTCAGTTGGTGGGGGAGGGGATGTGTTTTCTATTTGGTGTTAAAATGGGAGGAATTTTACATAAAATCTGGCATAGGGCAGCCTTTCCAGTAGTAAGGTCTTTCTCATCATTTTGTCTATTGTACTGGGTCTCATGAAAGATGCTTTACTGATAATTTGCTAGATAATGCCATGACATGTTATGCAACATTTATTTGTGACATTAAAATAATTGCAGCCAATTCTTTGAATGGCATTTATGTTTTCTGGATGGGCCGAATACGGAATCATGTTCTGCATTGGCCTATTACAATGAGTGAATGACTTTTTTGTAATTGCATCAAAGTAATAACTACCCAAGGAGGAGCCTAGAGAAAGGTCACATGAGTGTGAGGAGCTGGCGAAAGCAACTTTTGTGTTTTCTTTTTCCCCATTTTGCTAAGGTAATTTATTAATGATACTCATCACCAAGGCCATCAGCAACGCCTGGGGCCAATAATTAGTTCACTAGTATATTTTTGTGAAAAACAGGCAGGAATGAGTTCCCCAACTAAAGACATGATTCTGAAACACACAGTAATTAGCAACAAGTTAATCAACTTCACACAAGAGCAGAACTTCCTAATTCATCAATACTTAATAAACATTTAATAAAGTATTTTGCCAATTATAACTAAAACTCTAAAACAACTGCTTCTGTGCTCTGTACACATGGTGCCAACTACAAAGGTGTTAGTTGTCCTGGATGATTAGACCACTGTTCAGGTTAAAAGTGGGAAGAGGTATGCTGAGAGGTCACAGAGTGGCATGCAGAGCAGAGCTTTCAGCTAAATGCTAATGTCAGGGCACTGACATGTTCACAGTGACTATGCTAACATGCAGCAGGTATGTTTACCATGTTCACTATCTTAGTTTAGTGTGTAAAAATTTGACCTCAAGATGGCGCTGGATGAAATGTGATTAAAATTCACCCTGAGCATGACATGAATGTCTACCAAATTTCATGACAACCCATCCTGTATTTGTCAAGACATTTCACTAAAAACAAAAATGTCAACCTCATGTTTGTGCTAGGAAAAAGTTGTGGGATCATCAAAGTCATTAGGATTCATCCTCAGAGGACCATGAATGTCTGTACCAATGGAGACGTTGTTGAGATATTTCAGTCTGGACCAAAGGTGGTGGGTGGCCATCCCCTGAGCTAAGCACCTACTGTGGTGTGGCTAAAGATATCTTCAGCTATTTCAGCTCTGTAACTTAATCTGCTGTATTCTTTCATTAATCTATTTATATTTTTTTATTTCTTGCGCTATACTTTGATATAACTGCCTATTTGACTGTATTTCATTTTTATTCCTACTTCTCATTTACACCACTGTAAATGAGGACCCTTCCTAGATGATGCTTCGAGGTGAAATAAAGGTCCTCGTCTTGTCATCATCCTCAGATTGTGATTCACCAGCCAAGATTTTATGTTTATTTCTTGCTGCAAAACAGTGACAGCGTTTGGGGGGAAGTTCTCTGTTTGATAAATGAAGCATTCACACCTTTCTACCAAAAGTTCATTCAAAATGAGGACTATGTTAACAGCTTTTCAGCCTAGCAAAACGCAATCCTTTTAATTTAAGGATTCAGCCACTGCATCGCTGCTTCTCTCCCTGTTCCAGCTTCCCAGAGGAGTTGCCTGTCAACTATGCTGCTCTGGCTCTTTTTCAGCATCAGGATGGAGGCAACACTGCCTAATTGGCTTTTATGACAAGAAAGTTACTTGATGTCATATAATCAGGGCCTTTGGAAGAATTGTGAAAAACACAGAGGCAAAGCTAGCACTGGATAGGTCTTAGTTTGATTATTGCTTTAATTCGAACTTGCGAGAACTACTTTCATTGACTGTGTAGGTTCAGTGAGCCCATTTCAAGTTTTCTCCCCTTATTCTCGCGTATAAGGATTTTATCACATGTGAGACAATGTTCATCACATGAGGAAAACCATTACACGTGTTGAAATTACTGGGACTCACATGTGATTTTGGATATTTCACACAATAAATGTAATACAACACAAGCAAAAATGTGTTGTCTCATAGGAAGCAACATTTACATAAAATCACATGTTATTTATCACGGTTGAGCATTTCACACATGACAAATTCCATCCATCCATCCATCCATTTTCCACCGCTTATCCGGGGCCGGGTCGCGGAGGCAACAGGCTAAGCAGGGTTATCCACACGTCCCTCTCCCCTGCAACGCTTTCTAGCTCTTCCC
>JAVQJF010003898.1:0-38608 GCA_036023855.1 Gadopsis marmoratus
CCCCCCCCCCCCCCCCCCCCCCCCCCCCCCCCCCCCCCCCCCGGAGCGAACGCACCCTGGAAGAAGAAAAGGCAGCAAAAGGAAAAGCAAGCAGAATGGATAGGGGCGGGAACTACTCAGGCCCAGAATACTGTTGTGCGGGCAAAGGCAGTGTGGCTATCCCATCATTTTCTCACATAAGTGTCGCAAAAATGACTCCAGGGGCAGGGTAAGGCAGGGTGCAATGTATAGAGATTTCTTCATCCTGACAGAATCAGTCGCATTACATTTTACAATCTAGGTAGACTAGGCAGAGCCAATCAGACGCTCTCAAGAGAGAAGTGAGTGAGTGATTGGCCCGTTTTCTTGGTCTGTAGAGTTGACTGTCCACTGCTAGTCTAACTGGGTAATGAACAATCTCAAGCGCCTCACTGGCCAAAATAGAGGACAATAGGAGTCAAGTTGGGAATTGGTTCTCTGAATGGTAACATCTCTATCCATCTTGGGTATGTCTTTATTTGGGAGTGCCAAGCTTCTTGGGAGTTCCTGGGCGCTTTTGCCAAAAATGACCGGGGATGGTGAAGGCGTCAACACTCATGGACATGGTTTTGGACGGGATGACAGTGAACTGCTTGCGGTCAGAGCTGTACTTGTAAATGGACTCGACCATCTCAGGTGCGATGACCCGGGGGCCAATGCCAGTGAGCCGTACCATCTCCTCAGTTTCAGGGTTCATGGTGTAAATTGCTCTGAACTGGCAGCTGGTATCTCTAAAGAGGATTAGGAAGTGGTTGGCTGTGCTCTTTTCCATATCCTGAAGAGGAAGCAACAGAAAAAGACAGAGAAATCACATTCACTTGTAGCCTAGTTAGGGTGGACCTCTTTGTTGGACTCTGACACAACAGTATGGTTTACCTCTACAATCTTGTTTTTCTGTGGTTCATTGACCTTGCCGGCCAGGCAGCAGCGAGTGATGGCGTTATGGATGATGAACTTGTTGGACTTAAAGCTAGGCTCCTTGTACAGCTTTGGTCCTGCAAGACACGGCAATTACAAATGTCAGTAACCCCACAAAACAATGCTCACTGGATTCTGTTTTTTAATAACCTCTCAGTTTGGAAAATATCACTGACCTGTGTATTCCGGGATAGAGGCAGGGGAGGAAATAGTGGAGCCATTTTCCCAGTCCTTCTCTCCATTCTGTGTGCTCATTCGTCTGGTGCCTGGTGACATTAGCCGGGAGGGAGAGTGTGAACGGCTAGAGGGAGTAAAAAAAAAGTTCATTGAGGAATGCCAGTTACACATCTTGAGGCTGTGTGTACATGTTATATGCACCTTTGCCCCTGAAAACACTGATAACAGCTACCACTGTTGATTTTACTCCACTGAATCATAGTTAATGTCATATAATGATATCAATATTATAAAAACATTTTACTTTATTATAGGAAATGTACCAACATGGTATAAATCTTGTTATTTCTCTGGGATTGAAAATAATCACAACATTGTTTTAGGCTTAATTATGTGCCTGCCACTTTTAAAGCATTTATTAAGAAAATAAAAGCCACCGTCACTGTGTAGGTGGTCACTGTACCTGGGAGACTTCCTGACAGTCAGGCCTCCAGAGTCATTAGCCATGGAGGACAGGTTCATGGTTGAGTGGGAGTACACTTTGTTCAGCTTGGTGCCTAAAAGGAAAAAAGGATGAAAAATTAAAGTGTATTGAGAAAGCAAATACACATGTATAGGAAGAGAGTATATAAAGACTAAGATCGGTGTCTAAAAAAAATCAGAAATATTTACCCATGAAACCCTTGACAGGGCTATGAGAGAGGACAGAGTCATCTCTAAACACAGTCTTGGGTCTCTGCTTTTTGACACCGCGAACCGTGGTGGGTTTCTGCCTCAGCACCTTGTCCAAGTCTTCCATGATCTTCAGCTGGTGTCTTCGCTCGTACTCCTGCTTAGTGAAGTCTCCTCTGCGCTGGGGTGTCCCCTCTACTGGTGGGGTGTGTGATGCTGGAGGGGTGCCTGGGGTCTGGGGTCTGTCCTCACTCTTATTCCCCCAGCCCTCGATGATCATCCATTGAGGCTTGCTAAAAGCACAGGATGATAATGTGTAAAACCTTCATTGTGTGACGTTGACATTGCAAAACCAATGATAAAACATGAGGCTGATGTGTGACATGTAACGCCATCAATAAATCCCAATAATCAGTAGTTATATGCAGCAAAAACTTAACTACAGTGATCTTCAAACTTTACAAACCTGATCAATTTCAATAAAATATATTAAATGTTACAGCCTTCGTTTGGTTATGAATGCAGATATTTCAATAAAAAACAGGTCTCACTTTGATTCTTTTTCTTTTTCCTGCTCAAGTTTGCGTCTTTTCAGCTCTTCTGCTCTCTTCTGCTGTTTCTCCAGTAAAGCTGCTCTTCGCTGGGCCATCTCATCCTCCGTTCGCTCCTTGTCATCCTAATAATAAAAACAGAAACAAAAATGCATGAATGAACAGAAATCACAAAAACAGCATTTTTGGAATGGCACATAAAGTAATAATAATCAGTCACCTACCTTGAAAAAGAAACCAACCCCTCCTTTCGCATCCTGCTCTGTCCGGTCACTCATCGAGTCAGAGAAAGCATCAGGTATTTGGACATCCTCCTCTGCATCTCCTCGCAGAGCAGACAGCGAGATCTCTATCAGGCTACTGCGTTTGCCATTCAACATCCCTGCAGGGACATCACTCTCGAAGGAGCACTCTGATGCAGCACCAGAGCTGCAGCCCCCACCTACAAGCCCTTCCTGCCTAGCCGAAGGACCATGCAAGGGCTCGGCCTCCAGGTCCATGCTAAATACACTATGATCATCATTAAAGCCTACCTCTGACATGGTGTCATCTGCAGCAGGATGGGGAGACAGTGTAGGAGTTGGTATAGGGGTCAGTGTAGGCATGGGGACAGGAGTTGGTCCAGATGAGCGCAGCTCATCTAGGCTTTCAGAACCACCAATGGAGAATGAGGACAAAGTCTGGACTTGGGATTGCCAGGGATTTACACGACGAAGGTGGGGGATACGGTCAACGTTTTGAGGTGGGTTGAGAACCCTCGACAGGGTTGGGACCTTAACATCCGAGGAACGACTGTGTTGATGGTGTTTGGGGCTTTTAGGGGGCACAGATTGGGCTCTACGATGGACGTGAGGAGATTTAGGAGGAGTGGTGTGGTTTGTGATTTTGCGAGATGGAGACGGAGAGGAGGAGGCTGAATTGAAATCTCGGGTGGATTCCCGTGGCATGCGTGCAGGGGTAGAGGCTGGGGTGGAGGTTTTAGGGCTAGCTGGAATGACCCAGGATTTGTTGCTGGAAGCTGGAGCTTTCTTGTTAATTAGCTGGTTCTGCTGCTCAGTAAGCCGCTGCATGTCACTTTGCAGGGAGGTAAGAGCTGCAGTCAGCTTGGATACAGCATTGTTATAGTCCCCTAGTGGAGCAATAATTTTCTCACCAGGTATCCCAGAGCCCTTCTCTTCTGGTGTATCTGACTTTTCTTTGGAGTGACTGACCTGTTTGTTGAGCGCAAGTCCTCCTTTGACATTACCCTCATCCTCCACTGAGGGGCGCTGTTCATCTTGTTCCTGCTGCTCTTCCTCTTCCATTTGAGCTAGCCTTTCTTCCAGTGTTAAGTGAGAGAGGTCTTCTTCTGTAGATGAGGTGCTGACCTGGCCATCCCCCCTTTCCCCCTCGCCTTCATCATCACGCCGCTCCTTCTTTAACTGCAGAAAGGCACTCTTCCCCAGTCTTTGCCGGTGCTTTGCAAAAATTGCCTCAATGCGTTTCTTCTGGGCTTCAATAGCCTTGCGCTTTTCTTCAAGCCGAACCCCAAGCTCAGACATCTCATTATTGAGTTGTGGGCTCTTGCTGGGGCTTTCTTCAGACTTTTGTGCCCATGTGGTCATCTGAGGAGAAGAGGGGTCACTGGCTTTGGGAGATTCCATAATCTGTTGCTTTTTGCGTTCTGCAAAACTAGTCATCTTCACACCACTGTCAGAAACTTCTTTGCCATGGCCTCTAGCAGAGTGTGCACCAGCAGCTGGTGTGGTTGGAGTGGACTGGGCCTTAGGCAGGTCTTCTGATGCATCGGAGTCCACACTGCCGTCTCTCAAGACTGAGTCATCATCTCGTGAACATTCAGAGGTGTTTCTGATGCGAGTGGGCTCCCTGGACTCTCCTGTGGGCCGGTACATCATTCCTGAGCGTGTAGGGGCAGAGCAGCTGATGGGTGCTAAGTTGCTTTGTTTAGAACTAGCAGTGCCATCAGGAGAGTGGAGGTAGAAGCCATCAGGAGCACCATCGGGGTGCAAACGAGGCTCCATCTTGCTCTCGTTGTGGATAATTTGGAGAGCCTCTTCAATGGTAGGTAGCTCTCCTGTTTCACTTGCAGCAAGGCCGTTCTCCTCTGCCAATCTTGGAATACTGGGCGTCTGGGTGGCCCACGAAGATCTCTGTGGACCGTTGGGGCCAGGGGGTTTGCTTAGTAAATGGCTGAGGTCTTCGGGAGGGGTGTAGGGCACCCGGGTCATGTTTTGGCCTGCTGGGTTGAGTTGGTCTGAGCTCACAGAGCGGGTTATCACAGGGTTGCCCATCACAATGTCTACATCACTGTCCAGGCCAAAAGGAATGCTGAAGGAAACTGCTGACAAGGGGCGGCTGAGAAGAAAAATTAATATAAGTATAATAAAAAATAAGTAAAAAAAAAAAATATATATATACTGAATATATGGGTCCTACCTGAGAGGTTTCTTGCTCCATGTCTTTCCAACTCCTTCTATATGAGACATTGAGGTAGACTGAGTCAAAGATCCTGAGTACAATGGGACACACACACAGACATGTAAAGGCATGCAAACCACACAGGGATGAACAAATCAACCAAGCAATACTTGTACAAAAAGTTTCACATACCATAAAAATAAGAAAACTAGACAACACAAAAACCAACTAAATGACAAACAAGAATTGAGGGAAGTAGGTGAATCACATTATACAATGATAGAAACATATACAAAGCACTGTAGCGTGATGTAATGTCTCAATCTTACCTGACGCAGGAGAGGAGATGGGGAGGAAAGGCTTCTTGAAGATAGAAGGGGACGAACTGTAAGGCACAGAAATAACCTTTCAGTTCAAACAAGTGCTTAATTCAAAGAATTTACCGGACTACTACAAAAACAAAATCATATTCAGAGAGCTTCAGTACCTGTTACCACTCATGCTACTTGGCGTTACTTGTGTGGATCCATCTAATAAGACAAAAAAATCCCCAACAAGATTTACAGATATTCAATGTCACATTCTTACTGGTGGGATTAAACAGGACTACCAAATTGGTGATACTTACCTAACGTGTCTATTGGCTGAACAAATTCTGGCCTTCGTACTTCAAACCAGCTAAGCAGTTCTGCTAGGAAGCTCAACAAGTTGAGCTAAACAAACCATACAGAATAAATCTGGTATTAAAAAGACAATACAGTATTGAATATTTTTTATTAATGTGTCAGTCAGTGGATTAATGATCAGGAGTGTAAATCTAAGTACCTGAAGCTCCTGTGGTGTGTACAGCATGTCCTCCACTGCCAAGTGACAGCAGCTCTTCAGACAGCTGTCACAGAATTCATGGATGAACTGCAGGTTGTACAGGCTGTCTGTTACAGACATGGACTCCTTCATACAAACATCTTACAGAGAGGAAGAAGTGTTAAACTGGTAAACTCATTAAGTACTTAAAACCTGTTTGTTGTTACAATGTTTGCTGGTACCTTCAAGTCTTAGCAGGCCAGGGCAATAGTAATGTATTACTGCAGCAACAGCACAACCACTGGAAAGGTCTTTGACTTTATTGACCACTGGAAAGATAGGCTTTTGTTTGGACTGAATTTTATCCTTCCTGTAGCGGAGCTAAAAACAACAACAACAAACAAGACAATCAGATAATGCAGTGTGACCTTCATTGTACTTTTTTAATGTATACATGTAAGATATTTTACATATTAGGTCATATTAAAACCAAGTCAGGGTTTTACAAACACGGGTGGATACTATAAAGTCTATATGCACTGTGATACATAACATGAAAATGTTAAAAAAAATAAGAAGTGAAGTATAAATGCAAAAAAAGATCAACAAAATGTCATGCAATTGTGTACAAGAGATCTTAAATGAACAAATGGCAGATGCAAATGGAGTGATTTATTCAGAAGGTTTTGTCAGGAGAAAGTGGAACAAGTGAGGGTCTCAGGAGGCAACAGAGAGAGAAAATGTTTCAGGTACAAATACAGTATATAGACAAACAGCCCACTGTCAGCAGGGACCAGCTGACTAGAAGCCTGTCCCCCTTAGTCATTCACACACAAACACACCTCTGTTGCACAGAGGACCAGAGGAACCAGTTGTACATAGCAGTTTAAATGCCTGCTTGAGTACGGATTGTGATTCATGCACCACTCGCGTGACAACAAACGATGCGTTTCGCTCCCTTGCGCTGCTCTGCACTGTGACGTTAATGCTATGACGTGCAATTTAATGCAGACTACGATGTGATGCACACTAGCATTCTCACACCAGCATATGGAGAAAGAAAACACACCTGACCATCAGATATTTGCTGATACATTTGATGCAGACACTTGAGGGATGGAGGGACAGGGGGAAGGAGCAGAGAAAAGGAGAGAACTTACAGGAACAAGTTTCCAGTACCAACGAGTAGGACACTGTCAGAGAGGAGGAGGGACAGGAAATAGATAAAGACAAGGAAATGGAGAACAGGAGTACAAGGAGAGGTATTAAGCCTACAGTGAAGAACTAGACAAAAAAAGGAAAGGGTTGTGATGACAGTTATTTCTGGAAATGACAAGACAACCTTGTTGACAAATCAATGACGCCACCCTTAGTTTTATTAAAACTTCAGAAGAACCAACACTATGAGCTTAATCCACAGCACTTAGTTGTATTAATAAAAAGCGACCAAAGTGCATGATCCTAGACAGATTATCATGTGTGTTTGGATGCAATGATATGTGGAAAAGAGACAGAAATACAGTGGATGTGTAATGCAATACTCACAGAGGGTTGAACATGTTGGGGATCTGTAATGGCCTGAGACGTGTCACTCTGGGCTCCTTCAGTACGTTCTCTCAACTTCTGGTTTAACTAAGAGAATGCCAAGAAGACAAAATAGTTAACACACATAAATCACAAATCTACAGTATAGTGTGTGTCGTTGCCCTTTTACGACATAGTGGGTTAAAGAATTACAGCATCCTTATTTCTATAGCTAAATAGACACTGGATCATTTACAACAGAGGTTTCAGAAAAATCAACATCTGATCAGTCATTTCTGACCAGGTACAATAAAGATGTGTGCTTGAAACAAACATTGCTTCACTCTGGCTTGCTCCTTACCCCATTAACCCACTGAAGCAGTGCATCCTCCCAGCTGGAGGCTCCACCCAGTAGCTCGGCAGAACCACATGTCGTCACCGCAGTCACCGTCTCCATGGCTCCCATGGCCATCAGGGCATCTATCACTGCCAGGTGAGCACTCTGCACCAATCACATGGGAGAAAGAAGTAGAAGTGTCAGAGGTGGGACCATTCATAGCGAAGGCCAGAGAGCCCAGACAGCATCAGTCAATAACAGCCAATACAATAACACTGGACATTTCTACTTCTCTAGCAGGGCACCATGTACTGCAGAACTGAGATCACCTCCAACTGTGGCAGAACTACTATTATTTACCTGCAGTATCCTCTAGAGGTCACCAGAGGCCGGATGTGAGTCAGCAGAAATACTGACAAGAGTTTTCAGCAAGCAAGTAAACACACAGCAATAGATATGGGTGAACTTTGGACCTATGTTTGTTTGTACAATCATTAAATAGCCAATGGACCTGTATTATGGAACATGTGTGTCCCAGGACTGTCATTCCTCAGCTGTTTTACCTTTATTTGCCTTCACTTCAGTGTGATTCTCTTTCCTTTTGCGCAGTAAACCTTCTGTATGACTTGTATAACAGGCTACAGGATAGAATAGGAGAAATGATGTGTTGTAACTAGATCACCAGGAAGCAAAACAATTAACAGCATTCTCTGTAAGAAACAGGTGTTCCATGTGTTTTCTGCTATTTTGCTGTATAAATGTGTTTTCTGCTATTTTGCTGTATAAATGTGTTTTTGTCAGACAACATAATGGATATAAAATGCTACTGCAGTTGTTTCCCCCACACAAATACAACAAACAACAATCTTGCTTACATACATTTGGCATTTGCAAGTCATTTGTAAACATCAGACATAAATGTAGTTCCTTCAGAGGCCATTAGAGAGCCTTTTCTAATGGTCAAATCCCATTAAAATATACTCCAAACATTATCAGCTCAGTCAGAGAGAGCGCCTTAACTCTATAAACCTGTTAGTTCATTAGAGTTTGTGCTCCATTTGTGCCATGGAGCTACAACCAATAGTACATGTCTAACCTCCGTATTGTTGTATAAACGATTCAGATATTTGAACTATTTTAAGTGCATTTAATTCACACAGACAATTGGTAAATAAATCAATTCTCAGGTTTATTCAAAATAAATCCAGCACTCCTGTCATCAAGATGACCACACTGGTAAATAAAGTTCATTCTAGTTTTTGGAAAGCTTTAACGGGACCATAGCTCATTAACAAAGTCAGAACTGCAGGGTTAGAAAGACTGGAGGGGGAAATGATTAGCCTGTGAGGTTATTCTAACAACTCATCCTTCTTGTCCAGTAAACGTATTTAAAGCATGATGCTTCTATCTTTGTCTCCTCTATCTGTATTACCGCTATGCAACAGCAGTACTGAAGTCCCTCTTTCCTAAATAATGGCTAACTGCAACAAGCTCCTTGTTACAATTAATTCTGGCCAACAGAGAGGACAGACATGTTGCAAACAACACATTCCTGTCATTGGGCCACCTCCTTCAATCTCCAATCTTCCATTTTGAGCCTAATCTGTTCAAATCAGTGCCTGGTCCCTTTTACTACTTACAAATTCCACTTCAGAGGCCAGACATTCCTACTCTAACCTCATACGTTGCCCTAGATGAGGGCTGGTGTCAGTGCAGCTGCGTGCATGAGCCCTGTCTGCATGTCTGCCTACTCAACCCTGATATAAAGTGCTGACCTGGGCAGACCCAATGCTGGGACGGGCAGGGTGGGCTATGCCAGCCCAGCCTTGTCAGATAGCATTGGGCCAAGCTCTCTGGATGTACTGTAGTCAGTCATTGGGAGCTGTGTGGCCCTGGCTGGCCTGCGCTCCGAGCACTGTTGCCAAGACTAGGGATGCTGCTTGTGTGCCTGTGACATGACTTGTCTGGAAATGTCTGCAGTACAGAAGGGAGCAAATGGCCTCATAATATGAACTAGGACTTCTCAGGGCTAGCCACAATCTGACTTATCCAGAGCACTATTACTTAGCAAGGATAACTGAAACATGGTAGGGCTGGGCACAAATTTATTTATATCATACATCAACTTTCATACGATCATTTGAAAATGTTGTAATTTTGCAAAATGTTGGTAGTCCAAAATTATCCTGAGCAAATTTAAATTATCGTTTTGCATGTGTAAAAAGATCCGTCTAATATTAAACATCTATTGGATTATTTTTATGTGTGACTTTGAATACATATGCCATATTGTGATATACACTCCCTGGCCACTTTATTAGGTACACCTATACAATTTAATGCAATCCACTCCAACAGCTCTGCCACATATTTTACCTGAAATTTATGATGGCCAGTTTTTGTTAAAACCTTTTCCATCCATCCATCATCTATATCTGCTTATCCTTAAAGGGTTGCCGGGGACTGGTGCCTATCCCTGCTGACAGTGGGTAAGGGGCAGGGTACACCCTGGACAGGTCGCCAGCCAATCACAGGGCTGACAATCATTCACACTCACACCTACAGGCAATTTAGAGCTGTCAATTAACTTAAACTGCATGTTTTGGATCGTGGGAGGAAGCTGGACTACCCGGAGAGAACCCACGCAAACACGGGGAGAACGTGCAAACTTCACACAGAAAGGCAACAGCCAATTTCAAATTTTTATTTAAACCTTATAAGAGGTACTAATTCAACTATGCTTATTTCTGAGGTCATTGTTAGTGGTGGTGTTGTACTGGACTGCCTTTTATTGAAATGTGTTTTTAATATTCTGCCTTCCTCATGTTTGTCAGTGGGGTGCGAAAACCATTACAAACATCTCTCCTTATAATGCAGTTCCAGTTCAACGCCACTGCAAACTACAATTTCTAGTAAAAAAAAAACCAGTTACATGAATACTCCTATGATACTGTCAATAACAATGGAACATAATTATCTTTGTAAAGGTTGAATTTAGGGCTGAGTTGTTGCATTGGATTGCATTAGATTTCATGAGTGTAAAGCAGCCACTGAGTGTATACCAATAAAAAAAAAACACTCTTACTGATGGTGTGAAATTGATTTGAACTATTTTTGTTCTCAGGTCTCTGAGGCCAAAAGAAACTAAATTCTGCCTGTATCTGTGTTCAAACATCCATATGAAAATGAAGTGATTTAAGGTGCCAACATATTTTTGCATTTAGCCACAAAGCGTAAAGATAGGTTGGAGCTATTGTCACAGTGTGAAAGGAGACAGGATGACAGAGAAAAAGTTCAACCTCATAAAAGGTGGCCAACCCTTTTGTCATGATGTACAGTAGTAATTCAGAGGAGAGAGCAGAGGGTAATTCATGACAAAAAGTGCAGAATGAAAAGGGAAAAGGGGGGGTTGCCAGTGGATTTCCCATTGCAGACCCAGGAGAGCTCACTAAGCTAAATCACAAGTCTCCCTAATGAGAGGGGAGAGAGGAGCAACTCATGAACACGGAGCACAGAGCCTGCCAGATCACCATAACAACCAATCCAGCTGACCCACAATGCATTTCAACTCAAGCCTCAGCGCAGCATTGCACTCTGCTCTGAAACATGCAGCAAGTGAACAGTTAGCACCCCTCAAACCAATGAAACAGAGAGAGGAAAAATTAATACCCCATCATCTAACCCCATCAACATAAAATATTTATGGCTCTATTTGGTAAATCTGCTTTCATAATTGTGTCAATAACTGAGTCAAAGAAAAATTGCAACGGCATCTTGTAGATCATTAAGTGAGGTTATAATGAGGGTAAAATCTGACTACCGGTATGTCTGAAATATGACTAAACCCTCCCCCCACCCTGCCTGGTGCCTACTGTGGTGGAGATAAACGGGGATCAGGCAGGTCTGGGGCCCGAACAGAGGATTTTAGACAAGGGGTTCTCTCAAAGCACATGGTTATATAAACACTGATACGCATATGAACTGTATGCTTAAGCAAGGAAAAAGAGTATAGAATAGCTTTACACCAAACCTGTTTAACATATGGTAGATAAAATAATTAGTACTCCACTTTAGTCTCTCGTCAGCTAAATATCATCACCAAAGCTGAACAAATGGTGTAAGATGATGGTTAGCGTTTCTGATAGTCTGCCACTTATATTTTCAACTAAGCTCCTCCTGACTGATGCTCACTTGACCAGAAACCTGCCAACACAGCAGTATGATTTAAGACAAAGTGTCAGTGCCTATCCAAAAACAACAGCGGGCCGGGAAGAGTTTTAGCTGCATTATGGCTACATGACTTACTTTGTCACTGTGGGAACAAATGCTTAACCCCTATATCTAGTGTAATCAAACTGTATGTATGTTTGAAATTGATAATTATGATTATATTCTACGGTCTCCAACAATAAATGTAACAAATTAGTCTGATGTTGCGAGACATGATAGGTGCATGGTGAGTCAGTGGTCATCTCTAGCGTGTCATCCAATCGTGGATAATGACGTTCAGTCTGCATGATAGATTATCTCTAATCTGGGATGGGCCACCACCAGAAGGACAGTTGCGAGTGGGACACACACACACACACACACACACACACAAGTAAGGGATAGAGGCTCCATTGCTGAGGCCCAAGGATGAGCCATCTACAAAGCTTTCCTTTCAGGCTAACCCTGGCATGTAAAGACGCTGGTGCTAACTTGGGTTGCAGGAGCTGTGCCATTGATGTACTGTTCCATCAACTCTCAAAGTAGGGTAAAAGCATTTGCATCAATACTTATTTAAGTGTTTAATTAACCAAATCAATGTACCAACATTTTCGTAAGGTTTAAAGTTTTTGGGGGGTTGGGCGGAAACTATCACAAGATAATGTGAATGAAATATGATTTTAGACCTGACCCTCGAATATTACATATAATTCAGAGGAAAATGGGACACACTTTCCACTTGTCCCAGATCACACAGTTTACAGAGTCTATTTTCTTCCTGAATATTTTTGAATATAACTATTAACGGAGATATTTCAAAGTCTGGGAGCAGGGACAAACAGCAAATTCTTCTTCATCCTGTAACAGCAGTTTGATGAGGAGAATAATCACTGTAGTACAATTTCATATGTGTGAGGTGAGCTATGATGCATCTGGTTTTGCCCTACTTTGATCATATCAGCGACTGTATAGTTTTATAGAGAGAAGGTCATTCGCACTCTGTACTGATGCTGCAGCATCTTTATGGGTTAGGGTTTATCTGCATCCCTGGATTTATACATGAGCCAAATTTCACAATATCAGCAGTGAACAGCAAATATGTATGATGTGTTATATATCAATAACAAAATGAAAAGTCATCAAAAGTTAATGACTTGGCAGATTTTATGTACATGAAATATATGTTATCCTGTTGTCTGACACAGATATGTGAAGCTTTAATATACAGCAGTGCTGCAGCAGATTGCTGCTGCTCCAAAGCCATTTACTGGCCAAGACCCACATTAATGCTCCATCCTTCTAATGCTGCAGCATGACCCACTTTCTTTGCTTGCCACACTGTAGCTACACAGTGCCAGTCAGCGGCAGACAAGCACAGAGCGCTACCTAGCAGCGACTGTAAGGCTCATATTCCAAAGTAGCAAAAAACAAATGTGCATTAACAGTAACAACCGGAAAAAAAAAAAAACTGTTTAATGATTATTATTCTTCTAGTTTTACGGCGGTTGGCATCCAGCTTATTGGTGTATTATCACCACCTTCTGCTTCGTAGTGTGGAACAGACTATAGACTTATGTAATATATAAATGATTCAATTTCACAGCCGAGATATGGTCCATGGTCTGGCCTGGAAACATTACCCAGAATTGAGACGCATGCAAACAGACAAATTCATTCAATTACAGCAACAACATGCATGGAACAGATCTAGTGGGTCATTAGACCATTATTGCTGGTGCTGTAGTATGAATGATGATGAAATTACAGTCATACTATGACTACAATTTTTTATCTTTCATGCTTGTGTTTTGTAAAACATTTTTTGACATTGAATGCCTTTTGGTGCCTTTGTGTGAAATACCATATCTGTTGGTGCAGGTGGTAAGGTCAGAAATCCTACAAGGGTAAGCAGTTGTGGACTTTAGAAAAAAACAGTCCTGCGCAGACCTCTAGTAGGACTATAATAACCTCACATTCAGTGCAAGAGGACGGTGCTTGTCACATGCCCTAGGCTGTAGATTTGAGCAAAACAATAAACCAACGCAACATGAATTGAGAATTGCTGAAATGTATGTCAGAACATTGAAATGGATACTGAGACTTACATAGTAGTGGTAGTACAGGATAAGGCAAAACACTAGGTAATAATAAATACAAAGAAAATCCCCTTTTAAAGAGACCTTCTCCACTCTGTCTGTACCCCATACCAGCTTTTTTCCTTTGCTGTGCTTTTCATCTTTATCTGTACAAAACAACCACTAAATACCAGTATTTACATTAATTTTTCATATTAGAAATAGCTATAATACAACATTACATTAATCAGCACCCAGATGAAAATATCACCAGGCTCTACTGCTAATTGTCACACAATTTCTATGCTAATTTGATTACAAAACGTCACAGATGCACGTACACCTTTTCAAGCATACAATTAAGCTAATAATCACAAGAGCACCATAAGGCCGCACCTGCTGCAGTGGCCAGTAGACAGCAGCAGTGGAGCAAACAGTGTTCATCTAACAACAACACTATCCATACAGATCCCTGGAGACGCCCTACTTAGTTTTCAAAAACAGCGTGTATGTGCATGAACCAAGGCGGCTGAGTAAATTCAGTTGTATGCCATTTTTGAGGATGATAATAAATCAGTATAAAAGGAAGGTTTTGTAGGAATACATCAAGAATATATGACTATACTATGTGTGTACTAGAGACAGAGAGAGAGATCCATTGTCAAAGGCTAAGAGGACAAACCAGTTTCTCTTGATTTAACTCACTGAGTCAGCCCACAGCCTTTCAACACAGTATCTAAAGTTTCAACAGAACTGTTTAGCTATTGTTCTGAAACTGAGCTGAACCATCTATTGAATCGAGACTCTCACACCCTGGAATTAAAGTTGTCATCCCTTGTGTCACCATAGGTCCTTTATATAAAGCCTGTTCAAGGTGGTAATGTTGCGCGATTATTCCGCCTTGCTATTCTGCATAAAACATACAAACACGGAATGGGGGGGGGCATTGTTGTTTTGCCATTAAGCCAGCAACGGAGGTAATAACAGCCAAATCAATGTCTGTGTAAAATGGGGGAGCTGGGAGGACGGGACAGAGTTCTGACATTTTGATGACATTACGTGTGTCACTAACCTACAGCAAATGAAAATGTCTGCAAATTGGGGAGACAAGGAGGTCCAGGAGCTCCTTATCCTCTGAGCAGAGGACAAGACATATATGTTAAATATCACACTAGATGTTGTTGTGTTACACGTCACGCCTGTCACTTCCGAAATGCCGGCATGCTATCAAAAAATCATACACTGGGGCAGCGTTATGCCAACATTGTTTGGTTCAGTGTAAACAAGCAAAGCTGGCATAAAGATGGGTCTTATTTATGGCAGTAATTCTGTTTAAAAAGGGCTCATGACTGCCCTAGTCCTAGCAGATGGATCCACTCATCCTCTAAGATCAGATGAGGGCTGCATAGGGGGATGGGTTTGGGTGAGTGGGGGTCTTTTTCCCTAGCCTTTAATCTCTAGAATCAAAGCATAAACAAGCCCCTATATCACCAATGAAGCCCACTCAGCCTCTTCTGCTTTTCTACAGACTGCCGAATAGCAGGAGGAGACATTCACTTGTTAGGGTGACGAGCATAAAGCAGTTTCTACCCAAACAACAGTTCTGACATCTCCTTGAATTAATATATGCAGGCCACTACCCACACAATTAAAAGCCAGACTGGTGTGGTGTCATCACCTATGTGTTTACTGTTCCTGTAACCAAACTATAACATTACCATTTTGATGGGTTTATGTTGGAGGTCTGCATCAGTCACTGGTGTGTCCTGGTCTTTGGAGACTGTGCCTCTCTGAGTGAGGAGCTGCACCAGGGCGACATTGTCTTTGGGCTGTGCATCAGCTCCAGTGCCCCCTAATAAAAGGCTGTAGGTGCGGCAGTAGAGTTCTGAGGACTGCAGGAGGCGTGTGACAGGCGGTTTAAGGTGCTCCTGCTCATACTGGTCACAGTAGAAGGGGTCTTGCAGCTCTGCAGGGACGTTCTCTACCAAAAGACAAAACATACAAACACAGATAAGTTCCTGGAGCAGTGGCACTACTACAGAAGTGGATGTGAAATTAAACAAACAGTATGTTTAGGGAGATGTACTGTATAAATAGGATGAAGTTCTGAATGATCTGAAAATGAGATTCTCTCATTAGCACTTCTTCATGTTCTGTTGTTGCTGGTTTGGGAACCAGCTTTCTGCCAGTTTCAGTGGCAGAAGATAACTTGTGTATGTATAGCCTACAGATATAATCACATGAGTGAGTAGAGCAGAGCAAGCATCAAGGTCAGTGGGGCATGATGAGCTCAGAGGTTGGCATCTGCAGATTACAAGATGCTCTGTGGCTCGTTTCTTCTTCCCTTCTTAAACGTCTTGCTTCATTTTTGTACAAAGCTTCAGTGAAGTCTTCACAAGATTATGTAAATCTCATTAGTAGAAAATAAATCAGCAACCTGATCAAAACCTACAACCTCAAAACTATCAAAAGCAAATGAGAAAACTTAAAAAATAAATAAATAAATTCTGTCAACCTAGTGAACGTGTAGTAAGGCAATATGAAGCACTATTTGTGGCTAGCTGAAAAAAGAATCTGTTCAGACTGGTATTTCTCTAAATAAATTCACAGCAAACATCCTTAAAAACATACACTAGACACACCCCCTATGAAACTGGTTTTACTGCATCCAGACCAAACCAGCAGCAAACTCAACAGCCTGTGTCTCTGTGCAAACATACTGGAATAATCATCTCACAGTTTTAAAAGGGCCTTTGGGAAAAAAGTTGACTAGCTGCAATACCAGCAGTCTGCCTTAAAAGAGAAAGGAGAAACTGAGATTGTCTGAGATGATGCCTAACAGAGACACAAAGGGGTATTAAAGAGGAGGTGTCACTATGTTGTTGTATCATTATAAAGTCATGTAATGGATCCACTGACATCAGACAACAAAACGCCCAGCCTCAGAGGTTAGACAATGCCCTGTTCGCTGTCTCTCACTCTATGATGACTATAACAATATGGTCAGTCAGGCCACATGGTCCATTTTGTTGTAAATGTGCTCCTGTGTGCCAAAACTACAATGCTCAGTTTAGTGCTGTAAACACTGACACAGAAACCAAAATTACACAGTACACCTTTAGTCTTCCCACGATGACGTGTTTAAAAAAGAAAGAAAGGCAAATCAGAATGCAAATGCTGCAACTCAACTCTGAGATGAGAGAGATCGATATGAGCATGATTTCCCTATGAGTCTGGCCATGAATGATGACTTTGTGTGTTACATACTGTATGTTACAAAAACAAACTGAGAACAAATTTGAGGTTGCAAATTCATACACAATTTTGACAATGAAAACTGCACATCAAAAATAGCAACAATTATTGGATAACGCACACACCTAATGTCAAATAACTCAAAGAAATAGGAAGCAATAAAAATGACCAGTTGGCAGCCTTAAGCACAACAGAAACAGCAAAAAAAGAAGGTGTTGCCATAATGTTGAAATCAATAGACCTCCAGGGAAATATTAGATTAAAAACACAAGGTTGTGTGTTTGCATAAGAGAGCAACAGCCTCTGTCACTTTCACAGGTCATGGGGTCAGTGCTTATCTACTGGTCTGAGTAAGACATTGTCATGCTGGGTGACCAGGGAGATTGCTCTTCAAGTAGAGAGGTTCAAGCAAGCATTTGCCATCTACTGAGGTGATTTTGACCAAGAGACATATTCCCTACCACCTGCAGGTGCTCTGTGCTGTAGATGACCCTTACCTCTTCTTGCCTTCTGGAGAAGGAGGAAAACAAACTGAGATTTTCTCTGCAGCAGCATCACATTGTTATCGTCATCACACAAAATCAAACCAAGACACACGACAGCACCATTTCAATGATGAGCTGGTAGGCACAATATTTTGAATCTGGATAAGCTGTTAAAATGTTTAGTGGAAATGATGGAGCTTGCCATCATGACTGGAGTCATTTCAGCTGTGTTAGCTCCTATCTGTACTGACCTGCATTGCTTGATATCCTGCTTATAACAGGAGCCATGACTGACTGAGGGAGCATGCTGGTCATATCACAGATATTACCACACATGTCTGATATTAATCAACAGACACGGAGCAACATAAACATTTCCAAACAAAGGTTGGTTAAAATCAGTCAGTTTAAACCAAGATGGCTCCTTTGGGGGAAAAAAATAGACAAAACCCCACAACCCACCCCTTCTCACTTCACACTTAAATGGAACAATCGACATTGGATATCAAAAAGGTTGTAACAGTGAACATTAAGTAGCTCTCTCTATTCATAACATGGCACAGCAGTTTGCAAAACCAGCTGGATTTGACAATCTAAACTGTCAGGCTGCTTACTGGAACCCTTCGGGACCCCTGGCACAGATTAAATAATTCACAAGAGCTCAGATATGTAGAAGTGTGCAAGATAAGTATACGAGCAGGAAGTTCAAGATTAACCATTTCGACCCCCAGGCCAATTGAATGTTTAGGCATCAGTGGTGATAATGTTTTTCTTACTATGCTACTTCCGACAACGATATGAACAACTCAGCATTAAATGTGTTTTGATAAGACTATTTGCTGTGACTTCTAAATCCTCCTTGGAAAATTGAGCTATAAACATCCTCATCATGTGGTGGAAAAGATCAAACACAGATTATTATCCCATCTAATTTTTTGAACAAAGCAAGTATTGTTTTGTTGCCCCCAAATCTAGAAAATTTAGCATCGGTGAGAGGGCCTATATTAATACCCTCCCTTACTTGTGATCACTAGTTCTGAGTGAAATGCCAACACAAACACCTTAGATGTCTTGAACAACACTGGCAGAGACTCCCATTAGACCTGTCTACATGCTAAGACTGCACTATTCAATTTACAATAATAATGTTGCCTAATTTCAATGTATTTCAATAGCCAACTATAAAACATACATTAATGCATTTTTCAAACAGTGTATGTATCATCTACTTGCTTGAAAGAATATCTCAAACCATCAATAAACTTAAATTGCACTAACTGATTTGACTATTCATCTGTTCCTTTGCCTTGTTCAATCGCTGAAACAGAGAAATATACATGCATGCAAATCAACAATGCTCATTTATTTGATCAGTGTCTAACAGCATGTCTTCAGAGGAATAAAGCAAGCTTCAAGCACTACACGAGGGCCTCCCATCTCCCTATAAATTTTACAGGTCCACTTACTATAAATATGGCATCCCTAACAGCTCTGTGTATCCTGTAACACATCACCACAGACAGCGCTCTAGCAGTGGGTGCACAAGAGACTAACAAAGTGTGCAGGATGCATTCATCTTGGTAAGTATCCGCCTTGGCAGAAGTGTCCTCAACTTAAACACCAAGTCCCTGCCAGATCTTTGCATACTTTTCTGTAGCTTACTCTGACCTTTGACCTCCATGTGTGTTGTGGCAATTGACTTCTCTTACACTAAAGTATCACAATATCTTGAAAGACACTGTGCAACTCAGTAACTCTATCAAGGGGTTTACCCAAGTCTGGAAAAGTTTCATATAGTGTATCAATAGGACCTACCTCGAGTAAACACTAATAGCAAGGCAACATCCTCCTCATGTCCTCGTCTCTTGTTGACTCACCATAGTTACAAATGATTGGGAGGATGAGTAATTCTTCCAATAAGATTTAATTATGTTTCAAGGAGCTTTGTAGCTAGGTGGAGCTAACATGCCAAAGAAACACAAGCTTTGAAGCATACAGGTACATGGTGTTTTGGTTACACTGCTTGAAGAAAAAAAATACAAATAAAATCAGGATACCCAAGAGGCTGATGACCAAAACTGGGAGTGTTTAAGATGGGCCATAAGCTGTTTCATCAGTGGTCATTTAGATGTGTACAGATGGATTACACACACAACTTACATTAGCAGGTTTGGAGAAAACTGAAAAACAGAATTAGCATATGTCATTCCTATAAACAAGTCAGGTTATATAAGCACATTTCTCTCAAGCCTACAAACTGGTGAATCAAGAGTTTCTGATCTCATTCCAATATAAAAAGGCACCAACTAGTTTGAGTCACCTTCAAATGATCTGTCTGAAACTGAGCTGGGCAGATCATAAACTAATAATTCCTAACTACTTTTCCTTCAACTTGATAGAAAACATTGTGCATAAATTATCAATCATATTATCAAGGAATTACAAAAGATCCTAAGACACTGTCTTATAATAATATAATAATTGTTGCAGCTTTTATTGTTATCTTTTATACAACATCACACAAGGTTGAAGCTTTTTGTTTCAAACTGTTAAGCTTGTTTATTGTGTGTTTTTTTTTTATATGGCTAATTTTACACAAATTGTGGTAAATTACAATGGTCAAAAAAGCAGGTTTGACCATTTTGACTTACCTGAACAGTGCATGGTGCTGAAATTTAGTCTTATAAACATTCCAAATTAATTACACATAAATCATCTAATTTTGCCTATTTGACCAGAACAGACTTGTGTCAACAACAGTACTTTTATGCAATTAGAAATAAAGCAAAGTATCAGAAATAATATAAATTTCTCTGCCAAATAAATGCTGTTTAGAGTCTGAGAATTACAAATTACATTTAGTAGTTAACCTACATTATGGGGTAGGCTCATTTTTTCTTTAAGATGTCTTCCCTTACATTGCCAATAGAGTGAAAAAAGGTAGAATCATGTTTTGAGTCAAGTATCCCTTTTAATTTTGTAATGCCGTGATAAAATACCGTGATATAAATTTTAGTCATATCGCCCACCCCTAGTACACGCAGCTTTTAGATTAGCGTGATTGCACATGGATTAATTTTATGGTAACCTATATAAGACAATAGATCTTTTTTTAATATCATTAGGCCCTTGCCAGCTCCCATTAAACTGTCAACCATTTAAGATTCCTATATCTAAATAAAGACCTGAGATTTACAGTGTATGGTCCATGTGAAAGTCCGCATTGTATTGCAATGACTCAGAGATAAAAAATGTTGCCTATTGTCATCATTAGGTTAAGTGACCTGGAAGAGCGGAGGACCAGATGACCCGGTCTGGCTCCTGCTGTGCTCTCTGTTGTTCTACCCAGCTGAGAATTGGGGAAGGGACTTGATGATGTCATGTTGACATGGCAGAAACCTATCAGTACGGCAACTGAGCTGATTAAGACAAGAATTATACATCAACACAGACTTGGTCCTCATATTCCTGTGGCTTTGCATGGAGAGTGACTTTGACCAAAGGGCGTGGTTGAGGTGCTAAACAGAGCACACTAAGGCTGCAGCAGCTAGTCCCGGACCCAAGGCCTGCCAGGGATTGTTTAACAAGTCATGTTGTTAAAGTGAAATATATTTTCACACCACACACCTTTCCAGTGAGTGAAGTCTGTGATTAAAACCTTGACCATTAACCTCTCAGCGTTTACTTACATGCACAGCCCAGGATTGAGAATGTGTTTTGCCTTGTGTTAATATAATAAGCGTACGTATCCAAGACTACTTGGAAAACAGGGCCCTATGATTAGACTACGGTGAACACTCTTCTTGTAAAATGAAGTTAAAATTAAATAAAAAAGGGCATGTCTTTCACAAACGGGTCTGTTTTGCTGTCTTCTATGTGAGAATCTTTGGGGCTCCAAAACAACAAGAGACTTGTTATCACCTCAGGGCCAACGCTGACGCTGTTCGAAGGCTTCTCAAGCAACCTAAGGCAAAACTACAATATGTTATTATACATATGCTCAGTGCAACAAAATCATTCTTAGGTTAGTGCGTTTTGCATCATATGGTTGGATAGTTTCCCTCAAGCGCCTCTTGAGGTTTGCCGGCTAAAGACGTTGAAAGAAGCCCCTGGCGAACGGCGGCGGTATTACAGTCTTTTCACTCTTTACACAATTAACTATTGCACGCAGCCATTTGATCCCGATTATCAATTGCGGAAAAAAAGTGGCGTTCGCATTGGCTACTAGGGGCTGTCATTCCCCGAGAGGCTACTGAGCAGCATCTACGCCCCGCCGCGCATGTCATGCCTGTGTAACCGGATTAAAAACATACCCAGTAGCCTGCAATTTGTGACTGGAGCCTGGCGGCTAGAAATGCGAGAAAACGGGTAAGCGTGATAAGGCCTGGGGAGGAGGCCCGTGTCTCTGTCGCACACACACATGCCCAGAATCTGTGACCACATATACGGAGTAAGAACAAATGCCATGTGTCAGAGTCAGAAAATGCACACAGTGCATGGTCCACCTTTCATATGCTGCTCCTTTGTGCTGAAAACCGCTGAGCTATACAAAGACTGTACTTCCCCCCCCACATGCGTGTGCTTTTCTGCCACACAACGTAACATTAGCACAATATATCAAAATTGCTGGACAACAAAAGGACGGTGGTCTTCATACGACCTTTCTAAGCAATATTAGAACCACACAGGCCTGCAGCCTGAACTGAAACCTACCTGCGCTGCCGTACGACTTTGCCAATAGCCATCCGACACTTGCGCATATTTTTGCCTTAGTACAGTCGTACAAATCCAATGGCTTTATGTCTGGGACCACAAACGTCTTCCTCATGGTAGTCGAGTCCACCATAGCGAGTGTGTAAAGCCTGGGACGCGGTGCTGGATACAGTATAAAAATATTCAAGCACTCATTCTTTTAGGTGACTATTCCACACGACCGGGGCTGGGAATGCGACTGTGGGTTTTTGTCGGGAAAATATCCGCGACCCGGAGCTACTTCCACGCAAGTTAGTGTCCTTTTCTGGGGTGCTTTCAAAGACGAAATCCCTGTCAAATTGTGCGTTACGGCCAAGCAAAACCCCGACCCGCCGGGTTGTTAGAGAAAACCGGACTATTCCCCTCGTTTTTGCCCTTCTTCGTCCGCATTGCTGTGTAGCCCGCTCACTGTACGCAGCTCCGCCGTGAGCCCCGCCGATGACTGACTACCAGGTGCTCCACACTGGCATCACTCACTCATCCCGCCGTCCAATAGAAATGTAGCGCTGAGCAATGAGGGCGGGCTCTCCCTGCACGAACACAGACAGCAGGTAGAGAGAGGTGTGGCGTGACTACTGCTACAGGTTCATCTGCAGGAACACACACACACACACATACAGGTGAACGCCTGAAGGGCCACATGACCTTTTCACTAGGAAAGTGAAACAGCTAAAAGTGACCTAATAATAGAAATATTACCGTGACACCAACTTAGATTTATTGTTATATATATTAAGTATTCCGATCTTTCACTTGAGTAAAAGTAGCAATACCACAATGTAAAAATACTCCATTGCAAGTAAAGTCCTTGATTCAAAATTTATATCTGTAACAGAAGTATTATGAGAAAAATGCACTTAAAATTTTGTTGAATGAATTCTATTTGTGAATTACAATTTTTATGTGTTAAAATGTAAGATTCATTCCATGGTCCATCCCATAATCCATAATTATATTTTCACTTATTTTCCTAATAAGACTTTTTCACAGGACTGGGTGTGCATGCACAAACAGGGCTTGTTTGACATCTCACTCACTAACTCCAGTGTTAAAGGTAGTGGAGTAAAAAGTACAATATACTGACATGTAGTAGAGTAGAAGTATAAAGCCGCATAAATTGGAAATACTCAAGTTGAGTACAACTACCTCAAAATTGTATGCATGTATGCTACAGTGCTAGACTAAATGTACTTACTTTCAACCACTGACACGGGCCTTACCTGTTGTTCCTGTATTTTATGCTATGCCTTGATAAAAGCAATTAATTTTCATGGCTGTTTATAAGACATAGATGACAAACACATTTACTTTAATAGATATTTGATTCTCATACATGAAAGGGGGTAAAATTAGGGTCAACATATAGTGTACTTAGGCTTTTACCTTTTTGGTATTGTGACTTGAGAGTTTCTTTCCAATTGTTTGTCTTGTTTCCTGGAGTACCATCCACATTGGAAAACAGAAATGTAAAGAGTGCCACATCACATGTTACTCAAAGTTCTAAGAGCCCCACTGCAGTAACTTTGTAAGATTACGTCTCAACTATGTTAATTCAATTATTAAAAAAAAAAATTATTCCTAGTCAGTCTACTTTTTCCAGAAGACTGGTAAGCGTACTATCTTCTATCACCCCATCATAGGAAATGACAAATTAAAAACATGAGGCCTTTTCCATTAACTGAAGTAGATCTATATCACATTTAATCTCAGAAATAATTCCCCAGGATACATGGCTTGCACATACATTTGAACACAATAATGTGTTTAGTTTGTCTAAATACGAGTTTTGCAACACAACAATTTGAGATGCTCACTCAACTTAAATGTGTTGCTCATATTTCAACAAAATGTTTCTTTTAAAAGAAATGTGTTTTCTAGAGCAGTTTCCTGTCAAATAAGTCACTGAATTCAACAGGTATAAATCCATTTTTATTACAACTGTGTTTTCAAAGCAAAGTAAAGAAACTTTCAGAGATTCGAAGAGACCAGCTTGTCACAGCCAGAATTGCTGGTGCATAAATCACAAACACTGAAAATGTATACAGTGTGACCTGAACTTCCAAACATCTTGTTATATACCTAAAAACTGTCAGACTGCATTGGGTCACATGTAGACATGTTTTGCAGCATTACCTACAGCCTCAAAAATGATCAGTGAGCCAAGTGAACTTCAACAAAAACGGGCTTCCAATTTAGCATTTACTACAGGGCTATTGAATTGCAAATTGTTTTGAAAATTTTTACAGCCCTCCTATTATTCACTCGTACAAACTATTCGAGTGTACTGACAATACTACATGTACAACAAGAGCACGATCATAATATTTGAACAGTGACATATGAATAGAAGCTATAAAATCTTTTCAGAAACATTGGGTTGCAAGACACCCACCTACAAGTGATCCGCAAGCCAACAATGTGAGGCTTGAATGCTCAGCTCCACTTTCAAATGATTGCCCCGTGTTGAAGAAACTATGCTCCTCCCCAGTGTTTTCTGGGGCAGAGCTTCCTTTTTTTTTGGTAGGTGCACAAAAATGTTTTCACCGTTAACTCTTTTACAAAACGTTGGTCTGAAGTAAAGTCAAACTACATCAGACTTCAGTTAGTTATCATGTAACCACATATTAGTATTTCGTAACAGAAAATTGATCAATTATCTTGAGCTTCATACTTGAGAAAGACTGACACCATATGGCCAATACCAACAGAGCCTTATATCTTTGTATACTGTACTACAAACATCCACCAGAAAAATACATAGAAGGCATAAATGCTGCCATTCTGTTTTTCACTCATGGCTTATTCTATTAAAATGAAGTGGATACAACTGAGGATTTACACTAATTAAAAATGGAGCCTATTCCGTGTCTACAAGAGAAATCATAAGAATGCATTTTTGCTAAATTCAGTGAGGGAGGTCTCTCTCAGTCATCTTTAAGCCCTCCAAAGACAGCTGTGGGGACACTCTTCTGCTCAAGTTGCACCTCTGGAAAGGTCAAAACGAAAAGCCAATTACTACATGCATGTTCATGAATAAAACGTGTTTAAACAAACACCAAATGTTTCTGTTTTATTGCTAAGGCTGGGCCTGTTGTTGTTGTTGTGTCTGTCACTCACCATCTGGTGCCTGGTTTTCATCCCCTTCATCCTCGTCATCATCATCAATGTCAATCTCATCAGGATTGGCTTGTTTGGAAAGTTCAGCCAACTCACTGCGAGAGGTGTCACTCCTGCATAGGGAGATGCAGAAAGCACTTGTGTGTCTCAGTTTCCTTTGGAGCATGTAACTTTATAAACGGCATGACTTTTCATAAATACTTTTCACTGTAGTAAACAAAATGGCAAAACACAAACCTGACAAAGAGAATCTTCTCTTTGGGCTTGGGTGTGTCGTGCTCGGCCTCTGCAGCAAGTTGCTGTGCTTTCTGCTCCAGCATCTTCATGTCATCAATTCCCATTTGGCCTGGAGCAAGATCTGACACTGGACACAAGAAGAAACAAATCATTGGACAAACACAGAAACATTAGCAACAATCTACTAGTACATTAATTTTTGTGCAGTGCTGGGGTGAAACCTCAGGATTTGGGGGACATGTGCAGCATGTGTGCCTACCATAGCAATATAATTTTATACATCTCCCCAATGTCTCGTAGAGCCCATACAGTTCATAGTATTAGCCCGTGATGGGCTTGTCAGCAGCTATTAAGTTAGTGCAAGCTCTCTCACCAGTGCCTGTGGAGCTTGTTGTGGCCTTCAGCATCTGAGAGGACATAAAGTTGACCTGGGTGTTGTATGTGGCTTGAACACTGCGTTTGATCCTCAGCATTTCTCTTATAGTATCCTCATTTCCATGGCGGATCTCAAATTCTTTCCAGGTCTGCCAGAAATTAGCAGTCACCTGAAAGATCAAGTTTATAAATATATCAAGAATTATAATGTGCACATTATTGATGGAAATGTAACATTTTACTCATAAACAGGTAATGGCAGGAGATGGTTTATCTCACCCGTGGGTCACAGATCTGGGAGCAGTAGGAGTAGATTGCTCTGGCCCGATCAATCTCACCCAGTTTACTCTCCATGTCAGCAAATCGCAGACACATGTCCCTCGCATGCTCATCAGGAAGGACCTGGATAAATACAAAAATTTACAATTCAGATTTTAGTTATTGTAATAATAAACAGGTCAAAAAAAAAATGTGTTCTTTAAAAAAAAAAAAAGGTTAAACTAGTGCATCCTAAGCTTTTCTTAGGAATTTTCAGACATAAAAACAAATCAAATTGGGCTAGGGAGGAAAATCCTGCAAATTAATGTTTTTTAAAAGAAAGACTGCGTGGCTTTATAGCACCACTTCACAGCAAACCTTGTAATTTCGATGGGGTATCAGATGCAAAGAATAGTTATTTTTTCAACTACATCTCTAAATGATATACACATATCAAGTGTACACATTCTTCCCTATTAATTATGCTATTTTTAATACCAAATACCAATTCTAAACTATACTATTACAGAATGCAGACAACGGTTTTTATGCCATTTTCTTCTTTTTCCGATGATTAAAAGCAAATGACATGTCATGTTCATCAATGCTTTTACCATGTACCTCAATAGCTTTCTGGTAAATTCCTCTGGTATATGTGACTCCATAAATTTCAGCTGCTCTCTTGATGTAGATATTGAACATGTGATGTCTCTCCTCAGCTTCTACTGCCTGCGTTGCTCTTTCATAGACAGCCATGGCGTGTCGTGCCAACCCATATCCCTCCTCCAATTTGGCATACAACAGGTAAATGGCTGGAAAGCAAGGCAAAGTGGTACATTTGGCTTAATTACATTTCATGAAGCAAAAACATACAAACAATGTGGAACATATATATAAAGCAACTTACTCTTTGCAAACTTGGCAGGGCAGCCATCCAGGGCTTGTTCAAATAAATCTCTAGCTCTCTCAAGCTTCTTGCCCCCATAACGATCAATGAACTTGGTGAGGTAAGTGTTCCAGATGTCATAAACATTTGGCCACCTGAAGAGAGCGATACCACGCTCATATGCCTTAAAAGATATTGACAGAGACATTGAAGAATCGTTTAAATGGGTGGTATGTTGACCATTGCAAGAATACATTTTGACAATAAATGTTTGTTTAGTTAATTAGTGGCCTGTTATTACTTTAAAGCTTTCCTCAAAGTAGTTGTGCTCTTCAAGGAACATGGCATAATTGATGATGATCTGTGGCGTCGCAATGCGGAGGTCAATAATGCGGTCATACACTGCTTTTGTAGACTGAGGAGGAAAAACAAAAAAGATAATGGAAGAAGTATTAGATGAAACATATACAACTCAGAATGACACATTCAAACACACACAAAAGCACACAGTGGTTCAGGATTCTAAGACCAATACCAAATATCTGAGAGTTTACCTGCCATGTGATGTATGCCTACTGCATACCTTTGTGCCAACATACACTTGTACAACACACAGACGTGTAGTACAGAACATACCTGGAAAGTACCAAGACTCTCCTCCAAGTCTGCCAGCATAGACCAGACCTTCAAGGATTTGTAGACTCTGTTTTGGACTGGCTCAGATGCATCAAAGTACTCAGCTTTCCTGGATGGAATGGCAGTAGCTTTCTATATTCAAAGCATAAAAAAAAAAAACATGTCTTACAACTATATCCACAAAGAATTTATACACAGAATATATACGTGGTCTCATATATTTCAAGGTGTAATCAGTAGGGGTGATTCTGAATGGTCCACTACTAGATCTAAGGAACCTGATTTGACTGCCAATCTCACAGTCGGATCATCGCAGTGGCCAGAAAATGTGGTTATGAAACAGAGGCTCATTCCAACCGGACTATATGGGGGTGATGAATGCCTGACTTGACATAGAATTGCTTTGTTTCTCCCATTAAATCATGATATATAGCCGAGGTCACTAATAGACGGACCACAGACCCTACCCAGACACTGTACTATCTGCACCTGAACTGATTATTATTGAGAATTAGGTCATTTTGCCAAAGTGTTTCTATTTTAACCCACATAGCTATTCTAGCCTTTACAGCACTGGTTTAGCAGCCCAGAAAACTCACAGACCAATTGCATGCGTTGTAAATCAATTCACATGATGCTACTCAGCCAATCAAATCTGCTTATTCTGAAAAGAGTTGCGATTCGAGTCAGTGATACACACACAGACAACAGTCTCACAATTTCATAGGGTGTGCTCTAAAAAGAAAAGTACACAGCGAAAACAGAGCTCTTAATCAGGAATGGACAGACTTTTATAGTCTTCGACTATAATGTAAGTTCTTCGTTGGGAACAGCCCTAGTAATCAGTAATATTTTACTCTTTGCTCAAAATTGACATAACAAGTCCCAAACACAAGTGAACATCTGTGCAATGTCTGAAAGGTGGAGAGACCTTCAGACAAAGCAACAGTATGTAATGTTTTTGCTAGTCACTAATCAAGTGGGTTTAATTTTATAATAATAATAATAAACTTTATTTATATAGCACCTGACTCATACAAGAAATGCAGTTCAAGGTGCTTTACAATAACGAAATTAATGTAAGAAATGGCAAGCATAAAATTAGCATATTTAAAAGAAGTGCAGCAGTGCATGAAATAAAAATGTAAAATAATGTTTAAAAGAACCTAAGAAGCAACTAGAATTTTATGCCACATTTCTACACTAAACACTATTGTGATATGCAGCCTCAGGTCTATCTATGGACTACTGTATCATTTACCATGTGAATCATAATCTAAATCATACAAAAATCACAAGCTAAAATATTTTTTCAAAACATTTGGAGGGAGACAAATGTTTTTGTAGTTTCTCAGTCCTGCCACTAGATGGTAAGAAAGACTTATTGTAAACGGTGCTACTATTTAACTGATGCACATGTATGACAGCAGATACAAGTGTCTCACCCTTAGTATTCGCAGTGCCTGTTCATAGTTCTCATGGCGTAGCTCCATCTCTCCATATTCACACCACACAGCAGCAAGGTCATCCACCTGCTTGTAGTTCACCTTGGTAGCTTTCTCAAAAATGGTCCTGGCCTGAGTGAGTCAGTAAATATAAGGCATATCAAGAATAGTAAAAGCATCTTATCTGAATTGCACAGGGTTTCTAGGATCCCCGTGGAAAGACTCCAGTAACTTACATCATCCAGCTGCTCATTTTCCTCATAGAATTTAGCAAAGGAAACCCAGAGAGAGTGAGGCTTCCCCGTGGCCTTCATTGGATCCACAGTCTGTACTGCCTCAGTGTATGTGTTGATGATCTGCAGAAGATATAGTGAGCACGAATCCAGTAGTGTACAATGACAGACAGACAGACAGACAGACAGATCTCACCTGCCGTGGATTGCCCTCATACAATTTCACCCGCTTGTGCCACTCATGGACATTATGAGGGTTCTGCCGCAGTAGTACACTGTTCAATAAGAGGGGCCGGCGGGCTATCAGCTGCTCAAATCGAGCCAATCTAAGCTCCATGTCAATGTCATCTGGGAGGAGAGGGACAGAAAGTAAAGCATGCATGACAAGAGAAATGAAAGCAAGGACCATTGCCAATATTAATGAAGCCACACCCACCATCTTCATCCTGCCCCATGTCAGCAGTGGTCTCCATCTTCGCTGCTATCATGCTCTCTTCAAACTGGGCATAACTATCAAACACTTGTGTGAAATCCCTTACAGTTACCACCGTAAGGATCGCCTCCTCATACACATCACGGGCCTGAAAAAATAAAAGGCTCAGTAAATTCATGCAAATGCAATTGAGCCGAACTAACTAGCTTAACATAAGGCAGAGGAGTGTTTTCAATAAAGAACTTTCAATATGTTGGTAAGTGCTTTAAGTTATGGATAAAAATGGAAGCTATTCAGAGGAAAGACACCTTCTCAAAGTGACCGCTCCTGATGTAATAGTCAGCTAAAGAGCACCAGAGTTTTCCAAGTTGGTCTGTGAAGCGAGTGAGGCCTCCTCGGATGATGGCTCCGACATTCAGAGAGGACACTTTATCGGGGTTCTGGGAGATCAGGTCGCATAGCTCATGCCACAGCTGCCCAAGAAATAAATGTAAAAACAAGATTTAGCAATTTTCCCAGTCAAAAAAAACAGGCACATTGGGAGGTACTTGTGAAGAGAATAAAATCTTACTTGATAGTTAGATTTGCCCTCTTTGGACACAAAGCTTTCGTCATTGACAACAGCTGCTAGCCGCACAGCTGCTTCATCCAAGCGGCCAACAGACCGTAAGTAGTCTATGTATTCCTCTGCATTCTCTGGAGATAGCTACATGGTACAAAGAGCAGATTGCACATTTTATATGGAGCAATATTACTATCTTTAACCAAGAGCACGATCTTTTGGTTTGAGAGCATACATAAAGCACTCTCTCAAAACCTTGCTCTCACACACAAATAGCACCTGCTTCTGCTTGGATTTGCTCTGGTCTGCTCAAAATGGATGCTTGCACTTGGATGTGTAAAATGTAGGAATGACTTGAAGGCACGTTCACCCCAGCCCACTAACATGATTAGGTTATGCCATCACTACTCTCCTGAGTCATGAAGGTGATGTAGTTTTCCCCTCACTGGCCCCCCGTAGTTGTGCTTATACAGCTACTATTACATGTAGCCATGATCATAAAATAAACAGTACAGGTTATGGTATACGGTATATAATATTAAGTATTACAGTTAAAAAAAAGTACAGCCACTGGTGTATATACAGTGTATTTACTGTACATATAATAAAGTCGTGGAGAGAGAGAGTGGATGAACCCAGTTAACGAGTAACCGCCAGTGCAGGACGCTGTACCCCTTTGGATGATTGGTCAGACATCCTCAAGACTAAAACAGCAAATCCAGTAGCCTTTGACTTGTCTGAGAATATTCAGACCTTTGCAGAAAATGTTCACACCCATCATACCACACTGTGACATCAAACCGCATCCCATTTATTTTCCATAAGTGTAAGTGTGTAATCAGAAACCTTCTCAAGTGACCAACGGTTTCCTAAATGGCAGCTGCTGTGTGGAAATACTTTATGTACTATGCTCTCACCTTAAGATACCTGCGGTACACCCGGATGGCTGTCTCAGGCAGTGGCAGGTTACGGACAAAGCGGAGATACAGAGGCCAGACGCGTGGGTGCTGAGTAACAGGAAGAGCTCTGAGTGCACGGTCAAATGTTTGCCGACTTCTTGTGATCTTGCATTGAGACACAAGGAACTGGCAGTAATCAAGCCATATTCTAGGCATCTAGTTTAAGAAAAGATAGGTAGTTTCAATCACAACTTGCACAAAGCCCAATGTAATGTTATTTTGTACAGTCAAGTGCTTCAGTATGGAGTTCTATAGCAAGTATTACCTTATGCATGAACACCAGTGCCCTTTCATGGCAATTATTGACTTCTTCATAGCCTGGTTCAGTGATACATTTCCCTTTTACTTGTTTCCGTCTCTCTCTCAAATAATTGTACCACAGCTTATAGCTGTGTGGAAAAAAAAGGGTTAATACATGAGCAGATAGTAGTTGCACAAAATCTTAAATGAAAGTCAAGGTAGTTTTCTAGCAACGCACAACAGTAGTAGTCACATTTCAACCAGTGACGATGCATGCTAATTGTCCCATCTCAATCGCAGAGCCAAACTATTCATGTTCATGTGGTTGCAATAATCTATGCATTTGCAGGTGTCCTGCTTTCAGTACAATATCGATGCTTTCTCTATAACGTTAGTTACCTGCCAGGCAGCTCTTTCAGAGCCCGCTCATATATCAAGTTGAGGGTGGATTTGAGTCCGTTCTGTTTGAATTCAATGTAACGCATCCAGCATTTGACGGAGTATGGGTTCCGGATAATCTCCTCTTCATAAGGCAGATCATCGTCCTCCTAACAGAGCCAGGAATGACAGCACATAACACTTAAAATTCAACTGCAATAACTTTATAAAGACATATGTTTGCTAAAGCTAACATTAGCGCGACAGTAACGTTACTATGACGTTAGTAATTTGTTATCCGTAGGTTATAAATTTAAAACATGAATAAATTAACGATACTTAAGAATTCAAACAATGTTATAACAAATTGGACAGCTCTGCATGTCTGACAACAAATGTCTTATCCGTAGCTTACGAACCATAACAAGCTAACTTCAACATTACACACACAGCCAAGCTAGCACTCTGGTAAAAATCAGCTAGCTTACGCTCTTGTCAACAAACGCTAAAAGATAACAATATAGTGTATAGCGTAACTTACAAACATAACATCTGTTTGTCCGTTTAGCGAAGGCATTTCGTCCAAGAGAGAATGGCCGCTCGAGATTTTTTTAAAAAAAGGTAACGCTAACTGTAGCTAACACAAGCTTGCAGACTAATCAAAGCGTGTAGTCCTCAGTCATACTTCCTTCCGGCTTCGTCACACACAGTACGCAAAGGCGTAACACTCGACAAAAACTACATACTTCCGACGTTTTGTAGTTCGAAAATGGTGCTCGGTCAGAAAGCCGTGAAATATGTTTTTTCCTTACCTTGTGCGAAATATGGATATTTTATCAAATGTCTTATTTGTGCATGATCTGACATTTAACAAGTATCTCTTAAATCATACTGTGTCACCTTACCACTGGCCAAATGAGCCAAATGAGCCTTTAGGCTATAGGGTAGGTTGGCTGAGTGAGCATATCTAGCCAATGGTATCATATAGGTATATCTGAAACATAAGGTAATGCACATTCAATAATCTATGTTAATAATGTAATGATAATGATTTTAGTTGTGATATATAGATTCCTGGTAGAGTATAACATACAGCATAATGACTGATATTGAAGTGACTGCAGTTTTAATTGTTAGAGAAAGGGAAATCTGGAGTGTGAGCAACGTTTTCATCTGTCAACGACCCTTCTCACCGTCTTACTGACAAATGTTGGTCTAGTTGTTGGATGTTGGATGTTGTTGGATTAAGGCTCAAATGGCAGCTAAACTGTATATAACATATTAGTACTTGTAAAAAAATTATTCCGATCCTGTCTTTGTTGAAACCTTTAGGAATGTGCAAAAGATATTTATTAATGGAGCCCAGTTTGTTATTTTTTCTCCAAAAAACTGGATCTCACAATATTATATAATGAAACCATCTTTTTTAACAGTGCCCCAATCCCCCATGTTTTATTGCGAGGGATTAAATGTTTGACTACATCGTTAGCATATGTGAGTCATCATTTTATTTATTTTTCATATAACCAAGTAAACCAACGGTGAACTGTGAAAGTGTAGCCAACCTTGACATTTCTTATGACTTCTAGACACAAATAATTATGTGTGAGTAAATGGGATGAAGATATGTAAAATAAATACTATGGTGAATTTCTAAAAGTTAAAAAGGCTGTTAAGTCCGTTTTAAAGTTATAGGTTGTAAGGCTATAAATGTCTTTAAATGTAAAAACTATTAATGTATAATTGAATGTTTTACTTCTGAAAGAGATTTTGACAGTTGAACATTGTTTTCAGAATTATGTAGGTCATTTTATTTTGGAACCAATGCCAGCAATGTCTCAAAACCAGAGTCACATAGTTTTACAAGGACACTGAGTTTCCATAACAGCAACAACATCCTTAGAATCAAATGTAGCACGAGGATAAAGATCTTTGACATATGAGTGGGACTTATTATAGGTCTTATCTCAGCCTGGTTGGCAAATGTTCTTCTGGTCCTTTTAAGGCAAGGTGTAATACCACTTGAACTTTATGGAAAGGCCCTTACATTCAATTTTATGTGAGGAATATGAGATGTGCCAATGTCCTGCAACTATATACCAGTGCCTCTTGGGTGCTTCTCCAAAATTAAGTTCCATTCCTGGCTATGAACATATTTAATTGCAAGGGTAAGTAGAGACAATCTCTTATTATAAAATAACAAAATCTTTCTCAAGTATGTCAGAATCTAAATTTGAGTAAATTATTTATTGGAGCAAATTAGTCATTCAAAAACCTGCATACGTTGTTGCACAGTATCTATTTTGAGACATACTTTGGACATTACCATCATACTTATGTTTAATGAGCAGAAATAAACTCCAATACTGTATAAAACATGTTGCATGATTTTACTAATATTGCGTGGCATACTTCTCAGAACTAATATATTATGTGTGTCAGGGGTGCCAACGCTAAGTGTTATTTTATTTAAATAACAAAAACCAAATGGTCATGATATTAAATTTTACTGTATTTCAAACATTTGAAATGTTGACAGGCTCTGACACTCAATACCTATGACATTTCAGTGCATCTTATTAAGGGCAAAGCGTTTATGGGTTCAAAAAAGGAAGTCAAGGCACAACTCCCTTAATAGATTATTTAAATATGTATTCGTCAAATTAGTTATGTTTTGATGTTATTGTGTATCATACAAAAAGTATGATATACAAAATGTACAATGCTTCAGACAATTACACAATCTGAAGCTGTTTTACTAGCTTATTTCCTTCCTTGTCATTGTTAGTTTTACTAAAATGTACTAAAACTCTGATACTAGCTTGAGTGATTAATTAATAAACATTTTCAGTTAGTCAGTTTTCTTTTTTTATTGATATTTAAGCAATGTTATATCTTAGACACACAAATATTTGTTTACTAAACCTGCAATGTCCCCAGATGGGTCTTAAGATGACAGGGATGCTTGACCAAATCGAGTAGCAGACTGCTGCTGACCAGGCAGTTCCAGCCTCTATAAAAGCAGCAGCTTCAGACTCCTCTAAGAACTGACAGGCATCCTGCACAGGTTAGTGCTTTGTGTGTGTTTATACTCACCTAATTTGCTTTAACGTAAAATTGCATTAATGTCATGTGGCTCTTTGTGATCACGTTTTTCATGTCAAGTAATCTTGAAGGGACAATATATGTCAGTTTCTTTGGTAAAGCTAGAGCAAAAGAATTTTGCACATCTTAATAGTTAATTTAGAAATGTTTTACTGTGTGTTTGATATTCTTTGAAAGATCAAAATACTTTGGAATCAGTGGAGAGGCTATGAAAATGGTCTTCATAGTGGTGTAGCTATACTCGTATAACTGAGGTTATTGTTAAAGCATATAGAGCCCTGAAAGTTTGCTAAAATAGGCTAAAATTTATGTAAGGTGACTGCTGTTTACTGTTGTAAGCACTGGGCAGTGGAAAATATTAACATTTTGTGTCCTCTTCAATTATCATCTGAATCTTTCATATATAGCATCCTTAGACAACAACAGATCTGTGCCACTCAATTGGGATAAACTGAGGTAAGACATGTCTGCAATAACACAACCTTAATAATATTCAGATACAAAACACCACCAAAATATACTTAAACTGTATATTACAATGACATATATTCAAAGCAATTTGTCTTTCAGTCCCCATTAAAGTGCCACCATGAGCACAGATGCGGAAATGGCGGGCTATGGCCCGGCATCCATATACCTCCGGAAGCCTGAGAGGGAGCGGATTGAGGCCCAGACGGCGCCATTTGATGCCAAAACAGCCTACTTTGTGACTGAACCTGATGAAATGTATCTCAAGGGTAAACTTATCAAAAAAGAGGGTGGCAAAGCCACAGTTGAGACAGTTACTGGAAAGGTAGGTGAATGAATGCTTTATTTGAAGTTCTTGAAATAGGATGCCATCCATCCCATAAAAGATTATTTTAAATACTGTCCTATAAAACTGAACCTTTTTTACTACATTTCTTATTCAGACTCTTACTGTAAAAGAGGATGAGATCCATCCCATGAATCCTCCAAAGTATGATAAGATTGAGGACATGGCCATGATGACCCACCTCAATGAGCCTGCTGTGCTGTATAACCTCAAAGAGCGTTTTGCATCATGGATGATCTACGTGAGTGTATAACTTAACATTTAGATCAGTGTGGACATACAGATAAAAACTAAATACACTTTTCCTAGTGGTGCTTTCTGTTCTCTACAACCTTCACTCTAAAATGAAGTTCACATATAACGTCAAATGTAGAAGCAATGAAGTTTAGCGTGAAATGTGTTCTCTTTCCAGACTTACTCTGGCCTGTTCTGTGTCGTTGTGAATCCCTACAAGTGGCTTCCTGTGTACGATGCTCAGGTTGTTGGGGCATACAGAGGCAAAAAAAGAGTTGAGGCTCCACCCCACATCTTCTCTATCTCTGATAATGCCTATCAGTTCATGCTCACTGGTAAGGTATTTTGAAAAGAGGACACATACATTTATCTTTACATGAAATACAAAATGACACATGCATGAAATGTGACTGTATTTGATCATATATGGTATTTTGTGAGACATCAAAGTATTTGCTCATTTTAGATCGTGAGAACCAGTCTATCCTGATCACGTGAGTAATATTCAAATGACTGACTAACATCATAGCCCATTTACAGTTATGAAAAAAGAAAGTAATTCTAAAACAACTCAAGATATCTCCCTCTTCCCCCAGTGGAGAATCTGGTGCAGGAAAGACTGTCAACACCAAGCGTGTCATCCAGTACTTTGCAACCATTGCCGTGACTGGACCTAAGAAGGCTGAGCCAACACCTGGCAAAATGCAGGTAAAATGGTTGCCTTTATTGAAAGAAATGGTTAGATAATTGTCTGTTATGGATTCATTACAATTTACAACATATATTCTAATGTAAGGGTTCGCTGGAAGATCAAATCATTGCAGCCAACCCTCTGCTGGAGGCCTATGGTAATGCCAAGACTGTGAGGAATGACAACTCCTCTCGTTTTGTAAGTGTTAAAAGGAGGGAAAAACAGAAGCTTTTATAGCTTCATTTCAAGAACCATGTTAACTTAAATGTGATATGTTTAGGGTAAATTCATCAGAATTCACTTCGCAACCAGTGGCAAACTGGCCTCAGCTGACATTGAAACATGTAAGTCATTTTCTACATTTTGGTTAGTCCCCTTTGTTTGAATCTACACTTGGGTACGATGCTAGATTTGGCAAAAATTTGTTGCCAAGACATTTGTTGCCACTGTATGATGTCATACATGCAATATACTGTAATCTGACTTTGATTTGTTATTTTTAGATCTGCTGGAGAAGTCCCGTGTTACCTTCCAGTTGTCTGCTGAGAGGAGCTACCACATCTTCTATCAGCTGATGACTGGCCACAAGCCTGAGCTCCTGGGTATGTTATGACAGAACATGGTTATTAAAAGTTTAACAGTAGAATTAAGACAATGGAACAGCAGAAAGGTTGATAGATTTATTCATGTATTTCTTTTAATCTTTTGCAGAGGCTCTTCTGATTACCACCAACCCCTTTGACTACCACATGATCAGTCAGGGTGAAGTAACTGTCAAGAGCATCAATGATGTGGACGAGTTCATTGCAACAGATGTAAAGTGTCAATTCAGAATTATTCAGAGTTTGTAAAATTAGGTATTCAAGACAAAAATGTCATACATGTTGATAATTTTCTTTCATGTGATGCAGTCTGCCATTGACATTTTGGGATTCACTGGAGAGGAAAAGATAGGCATCTACAAGCTGACTGGCGCTGTGATGCATCATGGCAACATGAAATTCAAGCAGAAGCAGCGTGAGGAGCAGGCTGAACCTGATGGCAATGAGGGTAAATCTGATAATAATGTCTTTAATAAATCTACCAAGGGTTAGAGCGCAACATATAACTCTAAACATGTCCCACTTCACTGATAGCTAAAGTTTTGTTTTTCCACCAGTGGCTGATAAAATCGCCTACCTCATTGGCCTGAACTCAGCTGATATGCTGAAAGCTCTGTGCTACCCCAGAGTCAAGGTTGGAAATGAGATGGTGACCAAAGGTCAGACCGTGCCCCAGGTACAAAAACATGAAACATCTACAGATACCCATGACCAATTTAAAAACCAAGCACATTTTTAAAATGTTTGCCATTGTCACTAGGTCAACAATTCTGTCAGTGCTTTGTGCAAGTCCATCTATGAGAAAATGTTCTTGTGGATGGTTGTCCGTATCAATGAGATGCTGGACACAAAGCAGCCAAGACAGTTCTTCATTGGAGTGTTGGATATCGCTGGATTTGAGATTTTCGATGTAAGTTAAATAAAAAGTCATCTGTAGTGATTATATACCGTATAAACACAATATGCCCAGTGAACTGATTATTGACCTGTATTCTATAGTTCAACAGCTTGGAGCAACTCAGTTTCAAACATTAACCTTATTTTGCCATTTAATTGAATACCTTTCCGTACATACAGTACAACAGCTTGGAGCAACTCTGCATCAACTTCACCAATGAGAAACTGCAACAGTTCTTCAACCACCACATGTTTGTTCTGGAGCAAGAGGAGTACAAGAAAGAAGGCATTGACTGGGAGTTCATTGACTT
>JAVQJF010003900.1:0-15000 GCA_036023855.1 Gadopsis marmoratus
TATTACCCCAAGGTTTTTTTTTGCCAAAACAAAAAATTTTGGCGGGGCGGTGGCAAAAACGTCAAAAACCACCCCCCCCCCCCCCCCCCGCTGAGTTGAAATGTGCCATGTTAGATGCGGATGTTAGATGCGAGTTTTGGCTCTCGGGCCTTTAACGCGTCAAACGCCAGCAGCCCGCTGACACTTTGCGTTTAGCCCGACTTCCTCCTGCTGGTGGACTTTCACTTTCACGTGCTCGTGAGCATGTCGCTGCCGGCGCCTGCTGCACTTTGAGCCAAACCTAGACGTAAATAGAACCCTGGATTTAACCGTCGCACCGAATGCAACTCGTCTCTGCACGAAACGCGCCAGGCCGTCGGAATGGACGCTGCTGCTGCTGCTGCTGCTGCTGGAGAGGCCGAGCAGCATCCCGACGGGCCACAGCTGCCGGCCTCGTCCCGCCTGTCCGTGAAAAGTGCTGCTTCCATGGAGGGTCGTCATGACTTCACCAAAGAGGCTGCAGACAGGTGCGGTAGCGGCGTTGTGTCGGCCTAAATGTTGTAAATGTTGCTCTGTCCCGACACTTTGGTTCGAAGTGAGATCTCTTGCATCCCACCAGGCTGCCATGAGAATTGACTGACGTCGTTCTTTTCTCATCAGCTCAGTGAATCTTGCGAAGTCAAACTTTCCTGCCTCGTCCTGCCTGTCCGTGAAAAGCGCTGCTTCCATGGAGGGTCGTCATGACTTCACCCAGGAAGACTCAGAACGGTACATGTAGTCCTGCTGCGTGTCGGCTGGTCCAAAACTCTTTGATCACTAAGGGGCATCTTTAACAAGCATCATGCGGATTGTGGAAGCACGCCTTAGAGTTGAATAAAATAATGAATCGATAAATAAATCAGTGACAATATTCTATTAAAACAGTCTGAATTCCAATAGACTTGATCTTAAACTAACATTGTTCTCGATATTTATACCAAGAGACCAACCTGACTGTTCAGAGTCGAAGGAGGTGGATGGAAACGCCATATTTAAGGTAGGTTTTGTCTACGGAAACCACCAAGTTATCTTGGATGTGGACCTGCTATATACAACGCGTTGCTTGTTCTACTTTCTCCATTGCAGCTGGTGGAAGAACGCGCCAAGAGCATTCTGCAGAGCGAGCTGAGAAGGTATGAAAGGATGCTCTTTCCACAGCAGTCGCAGCCTCCCGAGAGTGGCGAGCAGGAAGAAGACTGTTTGGCTACTGAAGGTGCCAGTGAGGGGGCTCTGAAGATCACGCTACATGTCTTAAAGGAAATAGGCCAAAGGACGCTTGCTAACAGGCTGGAAAAACGTAAGTGTCAAGAGCAGGAATAAGTACTGTATATAATGTCAATATCTCACATATTGTGCTGTTATCCTGTTTTATACTTATATATTTGACGTTTTTGCAAAAGGCTGATGACAGAAGAATTTTGCCAAAAATACTGTAATCGTTCTAACTTCCTTCTGCCAAATGAACGCCTGAGGCTGGAACTGAATTGAGGTTTCAGCACTGAAATGAATGCACCCAGCTTGAATTCGTGTTTCCGTCTTCTTTGTACAACTAGACGTTTATGGCGAGCTCGACGTCTGCCAGCGCAAACTCAGACACAAGTTGAAAAGGTTTGAATACGTTTATGAGGGAGTAACGCAGCACGGGAACCAGACACTTCTCAACAAGGTGTACACCGAGCTCTACATCACAGAGGGAGTCGGTGGAAGCGTTAATAATGAACATGAGGTCCGGCAGATTGAGGCTGCATCCAGGAGACCAGCAACAGAAGACAAGCCAATCAAATGTGAAGACATCTTTGAGCCCCTACTCGGACAAAACAGATTGATCAGAACTGTGCTGACCAAAGGGATTTCTGGCATTGGAAAAACGATCTCTGTGCAGAAGTTTAATCTGGAATGGGCAGAGGGAAGAGTTAACCAGGATATCCAAATCCTAATGAATCTTCCGTTTCGCGAGCTGAATCTGATGAAGGCGAGACGCTACACACTGACGCAGCTTCTTCATCATTTTCTCGCAGAGGCAAAAGAATCGGGAATTTCAAATTTTGGCAAATACAAGCTTGTGCTGATATTTGATGGGTTGGATGAGTGCCGGCTTCCCCTGGACTTTGACCACAACGAGCCCTGCTGCAGTGACTCGGAGCCAGCTTCAGTGGATGTACTGCTGACAAATCTCATCAACGGGAACCTGCTGCCCTCTGCACACATCTGGATCACCTCCAGGCCTGCAGCTGCAAATCGCATTCCAGCTGATCTTGTCGACCGCGTGACAGAGATACGAGGGTTCAACAACCCCCAGAAGGAAGAGTACTTCCGGAAAAAAATCTCAGATGAAAACATGGCCAATAGAGTCATCGCGCACGTTAAGTCAACCAGGAGCCTCTATATCATGTGTCACATACCCGTCTTCAGTTGGATAGCTGTCACCGTCCTGCAGAGGATTTTAGAAGAAAAGACAATAGAGGAGGATGGTGGCCCAAGAGAAATGCCTAAGACTCTGACACAAATGTACGCACATTTTCTGGTTTACAACTCATTGATCAGAACTCAGAAGTATTCAGCGGCGCAAGATGCACCTGGAACACATTCTCAGGTCAAAATGGAGGAAGAGACGATCTTGAAGCTCGGAAAACTGGCCTTTGAGCACCTGATTAAAGGCAACATGATCTTCTATGCGAACGAATTGAATGAGTACAATATCGACGTTAATGATGCTGCAATATATTCAGGAATCTTCACACAGATCTCGGAGAACGATTTTGGATTTCATCTGGAGAGGGTCTATTGCTTTGTGCATCTCAGCATACAGGAGTTTTTTGCTGCAATATACATTTTTCACTCATTCATCTGCTTCAATAAGAACCTGCTGGAACCACAAGAACCCATCACTGTCCAGGAGGCTCCCAGTGCCGTAACCAACCTTCTCCAGAGTGCAGTGGACAAGGCCTTGCAGAGTGAGAACGGACACTTAGATCTTTTTCTTCGCTTCCTCATTGGCCTCTCACAGACAGCCAATCAGACTTTGTTGAAGCGCGTCCTGACCACAATGCGGAGCAGCTCACCAAGAAACAAGGAAGTTGTTGAGTACATCAAGGAGAAGATCAGGAAAAATCCCTTCCCAGAACGATGCATCAATCTCTTCCACTGCCTCAGTGAGCTGAATGATCAGGCTCTTGTGGAGGAAATCCAGAGCTACCTGATCTCTGGTAGCTTGTCAGAGACGACACTGTCTCCTTCACAGTGGTCTGCTCTGGTCTTTGTGTTGCTGACCTCAAAGGAAGAGTTGGATGAGTTTGACCTGAGGGAATATTCAAGATCAGAGGAGGGTCTTCTGAGGCTGTTACCAGTGATCAAAGAATCCAAAGTAGCCCTGTGAGTAAAGAAACACACAATCCTCTGCACCTATCATAATCATTATGTGTAATATCATTTTTATAACTCAAAAAGTAACACATTTACAAAATAGATTTGATAGTTAATCCAGATTGGAGATCATATCGTACATGGATGTCAAATTATTGTAAAGGTGCCATGTGTAGCATCTCAAAATGTCACTATATTTTTGTCAGATGTATTGTAAAACATCACGGGACCATGGTTGAGATTTCCTGCTTTGCTTCCGTTTGGTTTCTCTTTCCTGCAGAAGGCTAGCGTAATGTTCAAGTTCAATTGTTCCCTCATTTTAAATCTGCACACGATTGTCTCATTCCTTCAGCACATTATGCTAATATACTATGATTAAATTGTTTTTTATTTTGAAGGCTTCAAGAATGCAACCTCACAGACCAATGTTGTGAAGCACTTGGAGCAGTTCTATGCAACTCGTGTCTGAAAGAGTTGGACCTGAGTAATAATGATCTGCAAGACTCGGGAGTGGAACTGCTGTGTGCTGGACTGGCAAGTCCAACATGTCAACTGGAGAAACTGAGGTTTGTGAAGAAGTAATAGAGCAGGTTATCTTAAAAAATACAGCTGATACAACCTGGACAAATGACCAGCCCTGAACTATTTTTGGTGTGTAAGATTTTGTATTGCATGCTGTGAATTACATTTTTGTTTCACTCTTCGATTTCAGGTTGCCGTTCTGTGGAATCACAGAGATAGGCTGTGGCTTTTTGGCCAGAGCTCTGCGGTCCAACCCCACCCACCTGAGGGAGCTGGATCTGAGTTACAATCATCCAGGGCAACAGGGGATGGATCTGCTGTCCGGTGTGCAAAAGGACATTGAACACCTCACTATCAGGTATAATGGAGTTAAATGCCAGCTGTCAGAAGTTGTTTTATTTTTGTTCTGTAAACTAATTTATCAGACTTTTAACATTTCAAATTGTCATCTCTTTCTTCCTAGCTTGGACGGCAATGCAGAGTGCTACTTAAAATCAGCTCTGAGGAAATGTAAGGTTTTTTGTTTTTTTTTTGTTACGAACAGCTCAAAGAAATCGATTATTTTAACACAGTCAAGCTGTTAATCTGTAAATGAGTATCTGGCATGAATAATATAAAAAATGTTTTTGGTAATGTTTTTATTATTTCCTGTTTGTGTTTTCAGATGCCTGTCAGCTCACTATGGAGGTGAACACTGCCGATTCACACCTGTTGTTTTCTGAAGACAACAAAAAGATGACGCGACTGGAAACAGCACAGCCATATCCTGACAACCCAGAGCGATTTACAGACTGGGGACAAGTGCTTTGTAAAGATGGTCTGTCTGCTCGTTGCTACTGGGAAGTAGAGTGGACTGGGGAATGGACAGGTATTGGAGTGGCTTATAAAGGAATCGGCAGGAAAACAAAAGGTAATGAGTCTGTCCTTGGCTACAATAATCAGTCCTGGAGTCTGCGCTACTGTCACGGCAAATACACCGTCTGGTTCAATAAGGATGATGCATCCATATCCGTCCCCTACTTCAACTCCAAAAGGGTTGGAGTGTTCTTGGACTGGCCAGCTGGCACTCTGTCCTTCTACGCCGTATCATCAAACACCATGACTCACCTGCACACGTTCCACACTGAATTCTCTGAGCCGCTGTATCCAGGCTTCAGGCTGGGAGTTGCAGATTCTTCATTAATGCTGTGCCAGCCAGAATACCCTTAAATATTCAATGTTCAGAAAACATGTACATAAAATTAATCACGGCTGAGAAAGTGTTAATTGTGCAAACATTACTGGGAGAATTGAGGGATTTCAGATTGCCTCGTTTCTAACATGCTACTTCCATCTATACAGTGTAACAGTTTACTCAAACGTCTATGAGGCAACCCACAAGTCCCTCTGCATGGCCTCCCAAAACGAAACCAAAAACGAAATTGAAGCTTTGAACATGGCCCTCTGGTCCAATGTGTATAACAGGTCTGTTGCACGCCACCTGATTCAACTCACCACCAGGGGGTGATCAGGTCAGGAGCTATCGAAAGACCATAATTAACCTGCAAGGGATCGATTAGTCCATGTTGGATCAGCATTGTACTCTGTTGTTGGAGGACAGAAGTGAGCTAGCATGGATAGAAAACCTTGCATCCAAGCAAAAAGTGTATATTGTATATAAATTCTCCCAGCAGGCCAAGTGCATTGTATAGTAAGTTTTATGGTTCATCCAACGTCCACTTTCTTGCTCAGTTATCACCTCAGCAAACTTTTTGGAGAATAACAAGTGAGTGGACTTTGTGATTACAATGTTTTGTCAAACACTTGTTTAAAAAGTGTACATCCTTGTGTGTTCTAGCAGTTGGAGCAGCTTTCCCCATGGATCATTGTGTCTGCCCTTTATCTGTACAGGACAGGACAGATGATATAGCACAATATAAAAAGACAAAACTACATATCAACTGTGACAACATTCAAATAAACAATAAAATGCAAGTACGCCCTTTAAAATGAAAAGTATTGTTTTACCCTGTTAGTTTGTCTTGTAACAAAAAATTGTTTTGTATGAACTGTGAGAAACAGTTATATTTTAGAGACAACATTTCAAGGAAACAGACACCAAATAATTTACTTTATCTAATATTTATTTCCTGTAATGACTTAACTTTTTTCATGTGTTTTAATTATTATTCATATACTGTAATGCATTTGAGCTGATTGACAGGATCGTGATCATTGGATGACAGAGTTGAGAAGATGTACAGTGGATGTTGAACACGCATGTTAAGCCAAGTAATGTAATAAATAAAGGATTCATTTGAAAATATTCCTACTATAATGTATTCACTAAAACACAAACCAAACTGCAAAACAGGCAATTCCAGATTTAAAAAAAAAAAAGAAGAATTTCACTTGTTATAAATTATTCTTACTTAATTGTGCAATGTAAGTGCAGAAGCGAGAAAACTAGATTCTATTTCAAAACTACGACTCAAACGTGTGTTGTCCTCACTTCTAAATAAGAGATTTGTTACAAGTGAATCAATTAGTTGGCAACTGCTGAGAAATGGCTCCTCACAGGGGAAAGACTTCTGTTGTGTTGGTCGTTCTTGTGGGTCAGTGCTCTGCAGCAGCTTTGGCTGAAGAGAAGGAAACACGGAAGACGTCAGTATTTCTTCTTGCTGTCAGGATATCAGAGGTGCTGATGTAAATTAAACATTTGATTTGCGTTTGATTTCTTTTTGATTTCAGGTTTCCGGTAGATTACACAAAGACGAGCTGCTCCCAGTAGAAAAATGGCCCATGTGACAGTTTATAATTTTGTGTAATAATCTGATACCAAGAGGAAACCTGGCTCAAATACTATTAGCATTTTTATGTGTATTTTAAACCGACAGTAAAACAAAGTGTTTGACAAGTGTGATCAGGCCTCCTTTGCAGCTGTAAAGTACGATATTCGTAAGAAATACAGGAGTCGCACAAACCAGTGTCAGTCCTGCAAGAGTTCAATCAAGTTTCTTTATCATTTTAATTTACATTAAGAACACACGCAACTTGCACCAAAGGCCACCACATTTCACCAAAACATCCCTTCACGATTCCTGATCAAAACAACGGCCGAGAAGTAGCCGTGAAGGCTAGAAGATCACACAAAACACAGAAACCAAGACTGTGCACAGGTTGTTTCAGGGGCTTCATACAAATAGGTAAGAAATTCCAAAACCAAACCAGCTTTTTTTTTTTTAACCCTGTTCCAAACAGATTACGTGGCTGTGACCAAAATGAAATACAATATCATGTACTAGCAGACTTTTTTTTTTTAGGGGTTTGGGTTCTTTTGCCACCAAACTGTGCACATTCCTGACCAAACAGCATACACTGAGACATACTGTACACAACACAGTGAATCCACACCACCCAAAAGGGAAATGGCAGGTATACCTTAACTAGACATGCTCACCGACTCTCCAGCCACTCAGTCCCTGCATGCCAGGGACAACGACAAAACACATGTTGCCTCTCTGAGATAGCAATCCAAGACGTTTCCTGCTACATTTACACCACCGGCACGGTGGCGTGTGAATCATTTATAAAATAATGTATTTTTACTGTGGATTTATTAGACGACAACACTCCTGCAAATTTGTTATTTGTTTGCTTCTAGATTCACAGTGTGTGTGTGCTTTTGTACTTCTACTTCTATCTTTGCAAGAATTGACTTGAGGTTTACAGGACAGTCCTACAAAGTGAGGACATTTTGTTTGGTCTTCATTGACTTCCTTCTAGGGTAAAGGTTGGGATGGTTAAAATTAGAGTGTAAGGGCTTAGAGGAAGCATGTGCCATAGCTGTGATGGCTGATGTTTAAGGGCTATGGGATGCATCAAGATAATAAGGGTGCGAGTACACTAACCTGCGACCAGTTTGCTCTTGCGTGAGGCCTCGGAGGCCAGGGCGTGGGACACGTTCATGATCCTCTCCTGCTGCTGTAGAGCCGAGTCCAGCTCACTGAAGTCCAGTGACGGTTGTATGTTCTGAACACTGTTGAAAAGGCGCAAACACTCAGGACTATAAACCAGCGAATAGCACACTGACTAGTCTTAAAGTAAGAACCGTCCCTGGTCTGCATGACATACAGTACACACCAACACTCAGAGTGGTAAAGTAAAACACCAAAAAACAAAAACAGTATCAACCAGACTCCAGTGTCAGAGCGCTGTCTACCTGGATTTGGCCAGGAGGTTCTTGATGCGCTCGGCCCGGCGGAAGCGTTCCTCCAGCTCCTCAGGACTCAGAGGCTCCTCAGAGTCAGACTCTATGTAGCGCTCCGGGATGGGAACTTTCTGCGGTTTGGACAGCTGCACATTGGACAGGCAGGTAGTGAGTGTATTTGCTGCTACACCAAAACTAATGGTGTCTTCTTTTCTCCAGTGTTTCCATTCCAGTGGAGGTATACAGCAGGTATTAAGTAATTAACTTGGTAATATATCACAGCTTTTTCCATGACAATAAAAGAATACCCTCTCAGGTATTGCTGCTACGTTAATACACAGAAGCTTTGAAAACATCCTAGCATGAATATATGAGGGAGGTAGTGAAACTAGACTCAGGGGAACATTTACAACATAGATGTTCCATATTCACAATATATCCAGCCTGTCATTTAGATAAAAAAAAATGCCTTTAATGGGTGTCAAATACAAAAAGAACTATATAAATGTTAATGCTGTGAAATGTGGATGCTTTTATACCAAAATGAGGACTTGGTTCTGCACATACCACACACTGGATTTGAAAAAGTTTGATAGAAATATATGTAATAAACTATACAAGTAATCATAGCTTTCAACAGAATTCACTCGGTCAGCCAATTTCATAGAATAGAGTGGCTAAATATTCTTTACACCCCTCTGTGTAATAACAAGATCTGAACACTTACACTGATCCATGTTATGCAAGAACTGTAAAGTGCAGATTTAACCCGATGGATCGGCTCAGTGGAGCCGTCAGAGGATTAGTATCTTTTTGTGTCTTTCATCCTGAGACAGAAACACCTGAATTCTTCACGACTGAGACAGAGGCCAAGCAGATGTGCATGTCTACCTCTCGGCTGATATCCAGGTCATAGTCGAAAGGCTCCACGTCCACCTCCCGAATGCGCGTGGCCCTCACCTTCACCCACTCATCCGATAGGATCCTCCGTCTCCCTTTATCTTGATTCTGCCCTTCATCGCTCTGTCCCTCCGCCCCAAGTCGCTCCTCCTGCCAATCAAACACCTAGAAATGGCAGGAGTCAGGATTACACAGCTAGCCTGGTGACCGTGAAAAACTGATTTGCAGAAGTAAACTTAAAGTGAATTGAAATAAAGTTTCTGGGCATGGACGTGATCAACTTTTACTGGTTCGGCCTTTTCAAATTTGAATATGTGCTGGTTTTTCCAAGTCTTCTATGATAGCGAATTGATAATCTTTGGGATTTGGGCAGTTGATCAGACAAAACAAACCATTTGAAAAAGTCATCTTGGGTATTTTTGCAACTTTTAGACAATTGGCAGAGCAAAAGATAATAATCTGCAGATAAATCAATACTGAAAAAGTAGCAGCCTTAGTAGTTTTATAGATCAGTGAAGCTTAACAATGTTTATAAAAAGTGAGAGAAAAGGTAAATCCACATGGAGCAGTGGCATGAAGGGCAAAGGAGGGAAGTGATGATCTCTTTGAGAGGGAAAGGAGCGGGATTTACAGGGAGATGTGAAAACTAAAATAGGGGTATAACGAAGGGGGTCGTCTCCACCATGGGGTCACTAGTTTCCAAGACCTTCACCAAGGCGTTTGAATGACCCCTACAATATATGGCGGTGTATACAATTTGAATTTAACATTTCTGTGCAGCCAGGAATAATTCTAGCAAGAAGTTCATCCAGGGATTTGAAAGGATGATGTTCAGTATCGTTACCACAGAAAAGACTCTGCCAGATGATTAGTCTGTGTTTCTGGAAGGTGTAATTACACACATTACCACATCCTTCTCTCCTATGTACAACAGCACATTTGCATCTATAAAAACATACTCTCGCCTCTTATTCTCTCATGTGTACTTATTTATATGTGTGTGTGTGTGTGTGTGTGTGTGGTGAGGGGTACTTGTGAGTAATCATCCAAGGAGCATCAAAGCCATGCATGCATCCTTCCCACTCCAGCAGCAGGGTCTGATTTGTTGGAGCGCTCTGTGAAACACCGCATCCCATGCCTTGTTGTGCTCAGGAGAATCAGTCACACACAAAAGGGGAGAGAGAAAGAAAACCATGCAGACACAGATTCACCCCCCCCCCCCCCCACCAGATTAGGAAGTACACAGCCAAGAGGAGGTTCAGAAGCAAGAAACTCTTTATTGTCGAGTGCAAATCTCTACATGATAGAAAAGAAAAAGGAAAAGAGTTGTGTGTTGCTTCTCAGTTACATAGAATTAGGTGGTGATTAGCAGTTCACGTCGCTAAGTTCTCTACTATATTTCTACTCTTCGACTGTGCAACCTCCTGCTACTATTTTCTCTTTGATCTGATATATTGTACGTAGTAGCTGTGGAAGGATAAAAGCAATATGGCAGAAAAAGTTCCAAGATTAATACTTGTCAAAAAAACAAGGCGCGGACAGCGGCGCCACAGAGAACCAGACTTTCCCAAAGTATTTTCCACACGTATAGATTATTCAATTCATCTGCCAACAGAAACCTCAGCAACAGTTTTGATACTCTGTTAAAAGTAATTTGTCAAGCAAAACCTGCCAAATACTCGCAGATTTCTGCTGCTTTCCTGTGTTATAGCACTGTAAATAAAAAACTGTTGGTGTGATAAAACAATAGACTTTGGGTATCTGGGAAACAGTTCTTTATTTTCCGCCTTTTTCAGAGTTTTAGTTGGCAAAAATCAAAGAATGAATAAAGAAAATGATCAGCCTAAATATGTTTGACTCACGTTGTCAAACCCTTTCTTACTTCCCACACAGATTTCCCATGACACAGTTGTCCGCTCCTTGTTCAAACCTATATCTTTATCTTTTATTGCATTTCAGCCCAGTTGCTTGACCCTATGATGCATAAAACAGCACAGCATAGGCCACTTAAAAAGTACTCAGATTCTCTTCCCAACTTTAATTGTGGCAATGTAATTATCAAGCACGGTCTAATAATAAAAAATAACCTTGTAGTCTGTACAAGAAAAGGCTGGATTAATGAGGATGTTAATTCAAATATAAAATGGTGTAAACACGTTTTATGCTGGTGGAGTAGAGAAAATAAAATATGCTCTGTCATTTATGGTTAAACACACAATTATGGTTAAACACACAAAAAAAGAGGTGAAAAGTAGTAGCAAAGGATTACAGACTATGTATTGCTCACTGTTGCAGGGAAACTTGATTTCAAGGATTTATGGGAAATGTAGTCTGATTACAGGCGGCTCTCAAAGCTGTCTGGTTACTAGTGTGTGTTAGTCTGTAATCATAGTACCAATCTGGTAGTTATAAAGTGTCATGTTATATTAACGGAAGACTTTGACATTTTACTGTATTACTTTTTTCACCCAGGCATGTTAGCATTGTTAGCATTCCTTACTGAAACCAAGGGGCACCAAGAGGTAAGCTAGATTTAGTGTCAAATGTCAAAGTATTCCTTTAGGGGTTAAAACCAGCGGCGTCCCAACATCTTCCCGACTGAATTCTGCTTTTACGCAGAAAAAGCAGCCTTAAAGCTAGCTCTTGCATCGTTTCTATGATTCTGAGGTGGAGACGAATGCTTTAAACGAACCGTGATTCGTTAAAATGTTGATTAAGGAGGTAAATCTGGGACAAAGGCAAAAAAGATAGTCAGCAAAACAAGGCACTTGGATTTCATTAGAAGAAAAGAAAGTAGGGATTAGGGTAGGGATCATGATTTGTGCCACTAGCATGGCCTCTTTCTTCATTTCATCAACCTGAATACCTTTTGTTTTTTTTTCTTTCCAACATTTCCCTCCAACACTCTATATGCTCTATATACCAAATCTCTACAAAATATAACTGTACAACTGTATACTGAAAATATCCCTCAGTAAATAAATAAAAGTGTACAAGTACACGGGATGTAAATGTACATAAATGGGCTCTTCTCTCTACTTTCTGATGATATAAACAGAGAAAGGAAGGCAGAGTGATGCCTCCCGTTCCCTCCTTTTCTCAATGGATTTACATTCAAAATTGTGTCAGTGAGGTCCCACCAGGGGGCAGTGGTAACAAGGGGTTAAAGTGACCCCTGAACCTTTAGAAAAATAAAATAAACAGGGAGCAACACTGTCCAAGTCCAAAACTAGCCAAGCATCCCCCACAACTCCCTGTGCTCATTTTGTCTCCCATGTTCTTAAAGCATTAACCAAGCTAGCTAGCCAGCCATAGTCAGTCCTGCCCTTTAGCTTGTTAGTGCTTAGGTGAACAACCACTGGTTACACAAGGCAGAGAATGCTAGCGTGTTAGCATCCCTGCTAGGTTATTATGTGGCTGGGGGCTGGAGCGTGGCATAGCAGCAGTGGTGGTGAAGGTGGAGTTCCCTGTGTCTGCTGCTGCTGCGCGTTGGCGGGGGGTAACGTACGGAGGCCGAAGGATCGGAGGTGCTGGAGGGCAGCCTGGAGGAGGAGGAGGAGCGCTGGGTGGTGACAGTGGAGGTGGAGATGCCCGTGGAGGAGCGCTCGCCCTGGCTGAGGTTCCTCTTGCGCTCGCGGACCAGCGCCTTCTGGTGGCGCTTCATCCGCTCCAGCTGCTCCTCCGCGGTCATTCGCCCTCGAGAGTTTGGGAGCTGCAGGGCTTCTGTAGGCGATGACAGGCGCTCCAAGGCACTCTTGGGTCTGTCCTGGTGAGACGGGGGAGGAGGAAAGGTACAGGGAGAATTGGAACAAGGACGGGATGGTTGGTTAGTGCAGGGACGGAGAGTTCATAGGGAATAGAACAAGAATGGAAATGCATACATATAGCTTATAAGAACATGAAAAGTGGGCAGAAGGTAAGAAAAGAGGATCAAAGACGGAGGAATATGGACAGTGAAATAGTGTAGCGGAAGACAAAGTGTAAACAAAATGATATGAGAGAAACAGAAAACAGCAATAATGAAAGTGAGATTTAAACCGTACAGTGACACTACAAACTGGGCATATTTGACTGCTGCTATCACTCACACAGAAAGTCTACAACCTACATATCAAATGCTACCTATACCTAGTACTTGTATTGCATATAAAGTATGTATTAAAAAATCTGTATTGTCTACAATACTTGTACACATGAGGAATTTGTCCTTAGGTCTGTATGTCATTCTGAATCTTTCAGTGTAGTCAAGCCTCATAATTTAAACACTAAACGTGCCAGTAAACGTAAGATTAAAACAAAACCAGGCCTTAACAAATGCTGAAATACCCCGAATTCCTGCGGCTGACCAAAGCAATCTGCAGGTACCTCCACCCCTGACGTCTTGACTCACCCTGGCTGTGGAGCTCCCGGGGCCTCTCCTTAGGGTGACGTAGGACGAGATAGAGGTGGACTGGTTCTGTCGAGATGAGGAGCCCGACAGACCTAGTGGAAAACAACGGGGCACGAATCGGCACAGGACTGGTTAAAATGAACTGAACACAAAGCTTTAATAAATTTAATTCAAGCTTTTTAAGTTTCTCATATTTCTATCCTTTACAACAAAGTTTGTTTCCAGAAAGAAATATTAAAATTTGAAATAAAGCAAACAAAAAACTCCACACATGTTGACCTACTGTATTTAAGTTTATACAAAAATGCACCACAATAGATGATCGTATGTATTCTATGCTGGTAAAGGCCTAGTAATAAATAATGGTCTCATGAAGATCGGTATTTTCTGTTAAATATATATTTTACAGGTTACTTTTCAGATACCTTTGCCCTGGAAATACTGGTAGTCAGTGTCAGACCCGGTGCTGTGGTAGCTAGTTCCTGGAAGTTCTGGTTCACTCAGGTATGACCGCAAGTCGGTCTGAAACCAGAAAAGGTTGGACAGAAAGGCAGTATGTAGACAGGTGGCTGTTGCTGCTTTTTGGCTAAAACAACAATTTGGAGAAAGTCATGCAATACTTTAGGTAGTAAATGCCAGCATACCTTACAGTCTCCATTGACAACATACTGCCCGTACTCCCTATCCCTCTTCCTCACATCTGATTGGCGTTTCAGCCCACGCACCGATGTGTGGCGGATGACCGAGGCCTCTTTGGGGAGAGGCGGCACCACAGGGGGCGTCTCCTCGTAGTCGTAGAGACGAGGCAGCGGAGGCCTGGGTGGGGCGCTGTCCTCGGCCTGGACAGTAACCAAGCAGAAGCATTTTAGAAGTGCCATAAGTACTGCTGTACTGCTGATGACCCTTTTTTTGGTGAGAGATTCTGATGTAGACCTCAAACATAAAAAGACTAAATCCGGCAATAATTCCTGAAACTAAATATGAATTCAACTCTGCTCTTCGGTATTTCAAAGGGACACTCATCGTTTTCACTCACCCACTTTGGCACGCTGCTGTGAGGCAAAGTGTGGGAGAAGATGGTGGGGATGGAGCTGCGAGGAGGAGGCTGGACCTCTGTGCTATGAGAAGGCACTGCCGGGTCCGACACCGAAGGCACTAATTTCCTCTCTGGTGGAAAACAGACATGTAGACACATATATCTTGAGAATCTCTAGTAGCCTATATATTCAGACAATGTGTCACTGCTCTAGTAGTTGTTAATGGCTGACGACCTGTATTGCATCGTAAAAACTCTGTCTAACTTTTTCATTTTGTTATCAACTGTAAGCAGCTCAATTGTGCAGTTTTCCCCCAATACTGCCAATAATAACTGCAGGGTTGCTGTGGTTACCAACCTGGGTTCTGGACAGAGTCAATGGTGATCTTGTAGTTGGCTTTGCTGGCACTCAGTCCTGCCATCACGTCCTCAATCCTCCACAGCTCGCGCTTCATCTCAGCTTTCTCTTGCTACAGTTTGACACATGGATGCAAACACACACAAACACACACACACATTTGACTCCATTCGTGTGCTATTTGGCCTGTAAAACATTGAAAAAAATGTGTCCTCAGTGAAACT